>JAJMDF010000224.1:0-104613 GCA_030573475.1 Hanseniaspora thailandica (nom. inval.) | reverse complement strand
TTGTGCATTCAAAGCTTTTTATTACTACCATTGGTACATGGATAGAAGAACCATTGCCAAGAGAATATACTTGATTGAGCATAAACAATTCCCTTGTCCATACAAGAGAAAGTTGCACAAGAAAAGCAGATTAAATGATGATTTAACTCATCTTTGGAACCACTACATCCATGAAGATCACATCTACAGAACTTTATTGAAAGCACAAGAATACAGAAGATTGATCAAAGAACACATGGATGTATGTCCTAATTTAGATGCCTTACATGAATTACCATACTACAACTCTTTCGATGATGAGATGACCATTCCTGAATATTTGACCTGGGCTGATTTCTACAAAAGAAAAACCCATGGACAAATTTTAATCAAATATGCATTCCAATTGGCTTTAAAGGATAAATTCTCCATATTCCGTTTGAACAGAGTCGATGATATTTTATTGGCTGTTCAACCAGAGAATTTTATAGGTGCATTTTGGGACAGAAAGACAAGCAGCTATGTGGTCATTGGTCAACCGGACTGGTGGGATAAATCCATGTATGCCCCAGGTGATAGAAAGAAAATCACATACACTTCATATAAAATCCTAGATGAGGACTATAGAAGAACGTTTATTTCGGATGACGCTTAAGATGAACCAGCTGCTGTTATATATGTGTGAATGTAATTGTCTTTTTTTAAAAACTAACAATTTATAATATGTTTTTGATGAAAAGAAGATCCACATCATAAGATGAGATGGCAAACAAGTTAATCTAATATATCCATTTTATATGTTTTGTTGCTTTTTATGATAACGCACCCCACATGTGCAAGTACATATCTGATGGTAAAACATCACTCAAAGATTGAGAGCACAATGTTCCTCTCATAATTGTTTTAAGATTTAAGATCACAGCAACTGCATTGTTCTCACAAGTGTCATTAAATTCAGGGTGGCACGGTGTTTCATCAGCAAGTAACGGACTAAAGAAATGATCTTCATATTCCACAACATTATTAATACTATTCCTGTGTCTTGAAATGTTGTAATAAGAAATAACTGAGTCTAATTCCATTTTAGAAAGATGTGCCAGTTCAGGAGCACCGTACAAGTTCTCTGCTGGTTGTCTATCGTAGTTAAATAATCTTGTTTCTGGGTTATAATCAGGTATACCTTTAAAATGACCAGAGCTACCTACAACTTGAAGCAGATTCTCACCAAACATTAGGTTACCTAAACGTTTATCAAGTTTAGAATCTTTCAAAACCTTCATGTCATCATGTTTGGCATTTGTTGTAGTAACATCAACAAACAATCCCAGATTATCACGCAGGAATTGACATGTAGGCTGCTCTGACTGCTCCTCACTATCACTAGATGAATCAGAGGATAAATCTGAATCTTCCTCATCGTTGGAATCTTCAAACATTCTACCTAACATGTGAGTGGTAAATGGTCTTATTCCAGGTAAAGTGGTGTTACCCTTGTCAACTAGCAATATTTCCAAATTAAGAAGGGTGTCGTAACTCCTTCTTTGTTCAGCTCCTGGCAGCAACGATTTGTGATTCAAAGAGGGTCTTAGGCTTTCTAGCTAAGTTAAAATCAATGCCATAATGGGTAATAATCTCTATTATATCATTTTCAAAATTTTCTTTGTAAATAAGTTTCTTTTGTTTAGTTAGTTTGACAATTTTTGGAGAGAGTTATTTGGCTTGTGGTTTGGTGTGTTGTTGATTTAAAATCTTTCATTTTTCGTGTTCGCTCTCAGCAACGCAGCCATATTTAACGGGTGACCTGTTGCTACGTGAAATACACTACTCAGCCTCACTTGAATAATACATTTCTTTTTATTAGCTGATGAGGTGTAACTTACATCAAGGTAGTATATCTCGATATCATGGAAGTAGTTGCTCTTTAACTTTGAGTCTAAAAAAATTTGGACTGCCCTATTATAACTACAGTTCTTATATTTAGGTTATCCAGCTGAAAAGGAAAAACATTTTTCTTATTCATTACGGATAAAATTCGGATTTAATCAATCATATCAGTCTACAATGGATGCATGAATGATTTAAGGCAATAAATAAAATTACCGAAAGCATAATTAGATTCAATTGCCATCATTCACAGCCTATGATCAAAATTGAATAATTTAAAAAAAGTAGGTGCATATGTTCTTAGTTAAACCTTTCAAAAAGACCCCAAAGAAGGGTGCAAATCATTGACTGTGTGGCTTAATAGAAAAAAAAACGGGGTGCAATAAAACCTTATTATTGCATATAAATGAACTCATTGTTTTTAATATTAAAAAAAAAGGAAATTTATAAGAATGATACATATTGATTACATAAATTTGCTTTAATAATTTAACACATTGGTTTTATTTTTTATTTTTTTGGTTCATTAATTTTTCATTAGATTCTTTATCATCTTCTTTAAATAAATAACTTGATCTATAAACCATAATCAATGTATTCACACAACTATAGCTTTCTAGACCAAACAGAAGCCTCTAAACATTTAATCAGTGGTTTCTAAAGATTGACAGTATTCCTTCAGTGGCAAGTACTTGTATTCGACACCTAAGCCCTTAGCGATCTTGGCACCTAACTCCTTGTTGACTAAACCCCAGTATTGAGGGATTCTGCTTCTGACCAATGGGCTCTTGGTGGTGGAAGCGTGGTTGATCAATTCGTTGGTCATTCTTTCTTGTTGTTCCTTGGTGTAAATGTTTTCGTACAAGGCAGTAGCTTGTTCGATATCGATTTCATTAACACCTTCTAAGAAAGATAAGTTAGCATCAACCTTGGCAACAGTTTCATGGTCCTTGACTTGCTTGGACTTCAAAGCAGCTTGCTTGGTGTCAATTTCGGATCTGTACTTAACACCAACGTAAGTGGAGTGAGCTGGAGCAGACTTACCTGTCATTGGACAAGTGGCAGATGGAGCGAACTTGATGGAGGAGTCGATGGAGGAGATGAAGGACTTGTCGGAGGAGGATTCCATGGACATGTAACCATCTCTGGTCAAGTTGGCTGGGATGTGGTCAACCTTGTCAGAAGTCTTGTGGCCGAATGGACATTCAGAGTTCAATGGTCTGTTGATTGGTAATTGATCGTAGTTTGGACTGTTAAATCTGGCTCTGTGAGCATCGTCATAAGAGAATAATCTGGCAACTAAGACTGGATCGTTGGATGGTTCAATACCGTCCATTATTAAGTTGGATGGAGACACGGCAACTTGTTCAACTTGTTCAAAGTAGTTGTCAATCGGAGCAGTGGTTTCAATGGTACCGAACTTTCTCAATGGGAATTCCTTGTGAGGCCAGACCTTGGTTAAGTCATTGACGTTGTACTTGAAGTCCAAAGCTTGTTGAGGAGTCATGGTTTGGACGTAACAAGACCAGGTGAACTTCTTACCAGCTTCCAAGCTGGATTGTAAGAAGGCTCTGTTGGAGTCTGGACCAATCATTGGGATTTCATCACCCTTCGTGATGTTCTTGGCACCTTCATCTTGGATGACGTGGATTTGAACATAGGTAACTTCGTTCTTGTCGTTGATGAACTTCAAGGTGTGACCGGAGTAAGCGTTGAAGTATGGGTAAATTGGCTTACCTCTGTCACCGAATAAGTAAGTAACTTGATGGATGGATTCTGGGTTCAAGGTTAAGTAGTCCCAGAATTGAGTGGCATCGTAATCAGCATTTAAACCAGTTCTGTGGTCTCTCTTTTGAGACTTGATGAAGTGTTCGAATTGAATACCACCAGATCTGATGAAGAAGATTGGAGTGTTGTTAAAAACCCAGTCCATGACACCATATGGAGTCTTGAACTTGAAGGAAGTACCAGCTGGGTCTCTGGTGGTGGAGTGATCACCACTACCTCTTTCACCAGCGACGGTAGAGATTCTTAAAACACCTTCGTATTCTTCACCGGCCTTTTGGAATGGCTTGGCAACGGTGATGTCAGATAATGGATCGGTAATTTTTAACTTAACGAAACAACCAGAACCCTTACTGTGAACAATTCTTTCAGCAATGTTGGTGGATCTGTTGAAACTTGTCATTTGTTCAAAGTGGTGAACATCCTTGAGCAATAAGTTACCACAAGAGTCGTATTCAGGGATGAATGGGTTCTTGGTGTAGGCGTTACCGTTTCTGTAAGAGTAAATTTTTTGAGGCATTTTCTTAAGCATGTATTATTATAATGACTATAATATTTGTTTGGGTGGTTAGTTTATATTACAGTTATAAAGAATATTTAAAGGAGTAGTATTTTTCAAAAATAAAATAAAATTGAAAGATCTGACTGTGTTTAAATAGTTTAATTTATTTCAAAAAATGTCATAATCAATAAAAGATTCGATGATTAAAGACACGGTATTGTGACGTACTAGAACAGTACTATAAATCAAGTAATAAACCTGTAATTTTTTTTTTAAAAAAAATTCTAGAGTTCGTAGAATTCTTAGATGATTGTCTTCATTGTTATTTTTTTTTAAGGGTAATAATAGTCCGATCGTAATGGGTGGGATGTGAAAATAAAAAATTGATTTTCTAAATTTTGTATTGATTTTCGTTGGTTTTTAGTTGAAAAATATATAATTGTATATAGATTCAAATATCTACAAGAAATTGTGTCAAATTAACTATTGAGTTGAGACGCCTCTATTTATAATGTGGCAAATTTTTCTGTTCTTAGTGTAAGTTTTCAAAACTTTCCATTAATAGTGAGTTGATTAGTGTTCTAGCTATTTGGAATTGTTATGTCCGATATGTGGTCTCATGATCACATGTCCGGAGATAAAATAAGTTAATATAATTTCAGCTGCGGGGAAATTATATTTTTACATCATCTCATTTTGGAACAGCGCTTATTGATGGCGTGTGGGCCAGAGGGAATAAAATTATGTAAGATTCTCTTCGAGATTGTTTAGGTAAGAGAAACTTACAATTCTTTGATAATGGATTTATCGGTGGACACTAAAATGTTGTGTGTATAACAAGTTACAATTAGATAATATTGGTAGCGAAATTAGAAAATCAAACTAAACATTATATGAACGATATATCAATCAACTAATATTCGTTTTTTATCAACAAAAAAATTATAATAAAAGAACTTCGATAGGTAATTATCTAGAATTTCTTTTCAAAAGACAAGCTGCATTTATCGCTGTTCAACTATTCTGCCATTTAAGAATTTATTGCTCGTATCTTTTCAACAAAATAGAATACTTCAAGACAGTTTTTTTATTCTTTTTTTTTTTTTTTTAAAAGATAATTAAAATAAATCAATTTTCTAAATTTTTTTTTTTACGACCCCTCTTTTCCAAATAATGCCGTTAGCGGAGAGTGGGGGGGGGGTTTAAATAGTAAAATTAAAAAAAAGACAAAAAAAAAAAATAAAAAAGTCATGTCCAGACCACGTGAATGATTTTAAAACGGATATAAGTAATAATAATTATTTATTTTCGGACATAAGACTATTTATACACGTGACTAATTTACAAAAAATTGTCGGATATAACCACGAATTCTTATATCCGAATTCCATTAATTTTTTTTTTAAACCAACCAAAAAAATTCAAATTGCGCGGCAAAAGGGTAAAAAAAAATTTTCTCTTCTTTTACCGCCATTAAATCTGTGTGTGTGTTTTGCAAACAACCATTTTTTACGCCTTGGTAAAAAAAAAATTTTTCTTTCATTTTGTATGGTTGAGAATTTTTTTGAAAAATAACAAAATAAGTTTTTAACACAACATACTACTCTAATTAAATAAAAGGCCTGTTACAGGAAAACCGTTTTATCATTAATCACATTTACCCATATAACACAATGATTGGTTTAAGATCTGCTCAAAAACAAGTTTTAAACAAGGCCTCCTCCCAAAGATTAGCCTTGAACGTTTCTAAGGCTGCCTTCAGTTCTAGAACTAACAGATTATTACAAGAACAAGTTCCAAAGAAGCCTCATGAATTAGAAGACCCATCCAAGGCCAACAAGGTCAGAACCGACTTTGGTATCTTATTAAAGAGAACCTTTGGTGCCGACATCAACCAAGATAACCACAAATGGAGTGACTACGTTTCCAAGCCTACTTTAATTCTATCAGGTGTTTTAGGTTCCATCTGGGTTGCTTCTTCCGAAGTCATTGTCTGGACTCCAGAAACCTTATTGATGGCTTCCTTCTTCTCCGCCGTTGGTGTCCTATACGCCACCGTTGGTCCTTCTTATAAACAAGCTAAAATCGATTACAATAACTACTTAATAGGTAAATTAAAAGATGGTAGACAAAACCATTTGGAAACTGTTACCAACAAGATCGATGAAATCAAGGCTTTGGAAAGTGTTCATGCTACCACTGCTGAATTATACAAGGCTTCCAAAGATACTTTAATATTAGAAAACGAAACCCAAAAATTACAACAAATTGGTGCTTTAAAGGCTGAAATTAAGCAAGTTTTGGACTCTTGGGTCAGACACGAAAACAACTTGAAGCAAGAACAACAAAAATTAATTGCCAAGGAAGTCATTGCTAACGTCAACGCCAAGATCAACGACAAGACTTTCCAAGCTAATGTTTTGAATGAAAGTATTAATGAATTAGAAGCTTTATTAGCCAAGAAATAAGTTGATGAAAGTTATTCCATGACAACAAAAAAGAAAAATTTTAAAATAAATATACTAAAATGAATGCTGTGATTGGTAACTGATATTGAAAAAAAAATATGGAAGAGAATAGAAGATCATTGCATGATGTTGGTAAAGATTTATGAAAGCATGATTTATGAGGTTATTTTGTTGATTAAAAAGTATAACGCAACTAGTATAGCAATACAAAGTATGGTAACTTAATTTGATATTAGGAAAAGTTGCCTACTTGGATCATGTTAATAAAAGAGAAAACACATGTAACTCTTCTATTCATTTAGTTATTTGATTACAAAACTTTTTTATATATAATGAACATCTACGCAAGAAGAAAATAAATCTATATTCATATTTTTAAGAATAGTTGAACGACTTTAGATTTGATCATAAATTGATACCTTTGATTAATTTGTGAATTTTCGAATGTTGTACATTTGAATCACGTGTATAGCTGAATAAGTTTATGAAAAAATTGAAAATTTTAAAAAAAAACACCAAAACCAATAAAGCCTTAAACCAACTACAACCATGGCACAATCACCAGAACTAGCCCTCTTCAATGAGGCACAATCTAGAATTGGATATAACAACATACCAGCTATAGAGCTTGAGTCCATGAGACTTCAACTAAACAAGTTGATAACATCACTTAAAAACCTTCAACAACAGCTAATGCTTCCATCTGTTTCCTTACCAAACAACAACGGTCCTGTTATATCATGGACCAAACTATCAGAAAGAGTTGAAGCTGCTGTCACTCATTTATACAAAATACAGAAAAACATAATTCAATTCGATTCTGTGAATGTATACCCCAACGTAGGGAAATTCCCAGTCAGCGAAGAAGAGTTGATCAATGTATTGTTAAGAAAGAAGAATTTACCTGAAATAGACGAGTTATATGAAGATTTGTTAAAAATTGGAGACTTGACTATAAACAAGTTTCAAGAAGATAATCAAATAGTGGAAGAAAACAGACAGGTGCTGATAGAGAAGTACTTCACACATAATGATAGTTTGATTGCGGAAAAACTAAAGGCATTAAAGGAAGTTAAGAAGGAGTTATTTGGAGAAAAATCTGAAGAGGAGGATGTTGATATGGAGGAAAATTCACGTATAGATAAGGATAATTATGTGATAACCAGCGATATGATTCCGTTTGATATTGAAAGTGTTTATAAGTTCATGTACTCAGGAGTCAAGAAGACTGAATCCAAATCACCAAGCAACGATGCAATAATGCTATAACAAATTGATGTATTTATATAAATGATTGAATTTAAAAAATAAATTAAAAAAAAAATATAGTAAGAGAAGGAAGAAGCTTCAAAGTATTTGAAGACATTTTTAATGTATACAGAACTGAATTTTTATTATTATCAAGTGATTCAATGTGTTCTATTTACAGAGCATTTTTATTATTACCTCATTGAATCACTAAACGATAAAAAAGCCAAACTTATTCACTAGCTTTGCTCAAAATTTGAGTCATCACTTCCCAAGTACCAAACATGATGATACTATTTGGAACAGTTCTTAACAAATGTGCAGTCAAACCACCGTACATTGATCTAATACCTTCTTCTCTGAAGACCAAGGCAAAAGTTTGGAATAACCCTCTATACTTAGGCACTCCATCAACCAACACTGGCTGTTGTCTTAATCTAGTTCTCACAACTTCGTGTGGGTATGTGACCATTGAAGCCACGAACTTGGCAATACCAGCCCCACCTGATCTCATGGCCCATTTCTTCAAAGTATCCGCACCATCACCATGATCATTACTCTTTCTTTCTGAAGTCTCCAACACCAGCTTGATTTGTTCATAAAGGATCCATTGCAGAACACCTTCAACTGAACCTAAATAACTTGCAGATAATCCTTTGTACAAACCTTGAACACCTTCATTTTTCACAATTTTTGTAATACAATCCCAACTATTCTTGTAGATCTTGTCACTGGCTGTTTTTCCTTTATCCAACTGCAATCTAGTTTTCACCAACCATATAGGATTAGTACAAGTCGAAGTAGTTATACCTGCTGATGCTGCAGCTAATAAATGTACTTTAGCGTTTTCCTTCCCATCATTGAAAGTTTTAGAATAAAGATCTTTAGTCAATCCATAAGTGAAGAAGTTTATACTTCTAGCCGGCACAGAACCTATAAGTCCTGGACCTAAACCTTTGAACAATGCACGGAACCCTTCGGTTCTATACACATTCCCTAATATCTTGAATGGAGATAAAATGGAGTTGTATATGAACTTAGCAGTGGATGGGGAATGTGTATGCAAATAAGCCTTGTACCCATCACTTTGAAGTCTGGTCTTGACTAGGTCTAATGGACAGGTGACTACACAACCAGCCATACCACCTATACCACCTGCAATGAAGTGTATGAATGGTTTCACTTCGGGTTTTTTGGGTATATGCTTGATTTCATCTTCTATGAGTACTTTGTTTGTGGTGTAGTTAGACTTTTCGGAGTTTCCTAAATATTCTGTGGATTCTAGAATATCATTTCTGATATTAGCTTTGTTGTTGTTATTATCTTTGCTCATTTTTGATAATATGTTTTAATAGAGAAAAGAAGAATTGGTTAGACTTTTTTTTTCTTTAAATGGGTATATGATTTTTTTTTATTTGATGTACAAATGACTCTATAACAATTTTATATGTAGAGTCTTGTTATTATGAGCTGAATGAGCTTGTTTGTTCCCAATTGTAGTCTTCTAGGGTTAACGTATGGCTTTTTATTAATCGATAATTTAGTGACAAATCTTTTTTTTAAAAAATTTATTCGACTTTGAATTTTCTAATTTTTTTTTACCTGAAAAATTACCTTTTCTGGGCATGATTGAAAAAAGGTAACGTCTTTTATGACTTAAGTCCGAAATTTGAAAAAAAAAGCAATTTGATGTCAATTAAACCATGATATGAACGATTGTCTTGACATTATCCATTGCACATCAAGGCTTTATCAATAGAGAGAGAGATTGTTGAAGATAAAGATAGCTTATCTGTTGAAAAAACATCTTATCAAAAAAGTAACAATCTACCAATCTTCTTATTAATATTTTTTTATAGTTTCATTTTTTATTTTTTCTCTCTATTTCTCATTACGAGATTATATAAAATTGTAGATCAACACATAAGGTGCTGCATTATATATATAAACTTTATCCTTCATCTCAAAAAGCTGAGGAATAAAACACATAGATTAAATGAAAGTTTCGTAAGCAACTGGGGCTAAGGTTTGAGGAACGTTTTCAACAGCGGCAACAACGTGAGCGGTTCTTGGTTGAGCTGGTTGTCTCTTCAAGTTGACGGCAACACCGGTCTTCTTGGCTTCAGCCTTCTTAGCAGCGTTAGATTTAACTCTGTCTAAGAATTCTTGTCTACACTTGGAGTGCTTGACGTGTTCAACTCTTAAAGATAACTTCTTTTGGATGTATCTACCGTTGACGACCTTGTTGATTAAAACACCAACAGAGGACTTGGTAACGTTGTAGATAACACCGGTCTTACCGTGGTAGAACTTGAATGGCATACCCTTGTGGATAGCAGCATTAGCCTTGATATCAACAATATCACCAACCTTGTAGATCTTTAAGTAGGTGGATAAAGATGGAGCACCATTCTTTCTGAAGTCCCTTTGGAAGGTGTATCTAGTTCTAGATCTTAAACCGTGACTGTTTTATAATTGTAATTTGATGTTTAATTATTTGAATAAAGAGAGTATTGTAGAAAATACTTTCTTTGGTATATTCTTTGTTTGGGTGAAGGAGTGTTCAAATAAATTTTTATTAATTGTTAGTAAACTTTGTCTTTTAAGTTGTTTAAAATCACCTTGGGCTGTGTTGTCAATTGATGTTTAACAGGTTCAGAAGTGGTTTATGTTGTCATAGTAGAGTGACTCTTTCAAGCATATGGCGTTTCCCAATGTAATAGTATTTTGAAAATGATTATTTCCACTCTAGTAAAATAAGTTTGTTCTTCATATTTCATAATCATTTCTGTTCTCTTTCAATTGCTGACGGTATTAACTTCTTCATTTCTTGTTCGTTTCAGTATGTATTCTCAACTTTGATGTTTTCAACATTTCGTCTTTTTATTCGTATCATAATTTCCAACTAGTTCTTATAATTGCATCAACATCATGATCATATTTATTTCTTCCAAGCTTATCTGTAGCTGTGTATTACCTTTATCATTTATTTCATAATTATTCTTATTCAAAACTTCAACTTATATTCCAACATTCTTTTTGTTTCATTATTTGCTATATTTTATCAATCTGATTAGTATTTCAATATACCATTCATATTCAGTCTCTCCCATCGCTTGTATCATCCCTATAATTCTTCATATCCATCTTCATTATTAACAATTCATTCATTATTGGTGTTAAATTTCATAATTGACTATATGAACCCATCCATGGTGATGTGTATTATGCTGTGTTCAATCAGCTGTAAAGGGGTTGTACATACGATTTACCCATTTTTATATATTATGTTTTTGGTTTATGCTTGTTTTGTTACCACTTTCTTTAATGATATTGTTACCAAAGTTCAAAAATTCATTAGCATAATAAGAACGCTGTAGCAAGAAGATGGAAAGAAAAAAAAACGAAGCATACACACAGAGAGGCAAGAAAATGGCTTAGGCAAGAGGAAAGTTACCCGTTAAGGAAATTCGTGAACTCTCACCAAAAAACAAATATAAAATGCGGTAAACTTCAATTTTGCAGTTGTGCACTTTTTTGCTGACAGATTTTTTTTTCACGACGTTTGCTATGGGTTATTTTTTTTTAGGTGTGTCTGATGTGGGAAAAAACATAAAAAACGTACACAAGTGAGGGAAATGTACTAATTTTAATAAAATGTATGTAGTTATTACCCTTTTAGGAAATTATTAAAGAAAAAAAATATGATCAAAAAAAATATAATTGTCTTTTTAAAAAAAAATTTGTAACAAAAAAAATAATTATACAATTAGTCAAAGTTATTCCAATTCGACAAATGAAGTTTAATCAATAAAATTAATCCTCACCTTTTATCATTAAAATATCAATCAATTCAATATCTTTTGTAGTAAATTTCATGAAATAATAAAAAAACGCTTATAAAATGTTGTTCTTTCTTAAAATCCTATGTTAACTATCTTGTTTTTTGTTTGGCTTATATCTATAAATTACATTACTGTTATCAGTAAATAACTGCAGCAGTATATTTAAATAACTATATACAATTAAGTTGTTATCCGTAAATCATCACCATGACAAAAAAGAAAAGTTTTTTGTTTGTGTATAATTGCTATGTTCTAAATAAAAATGTTGAATGAATCTTTTTTAATAAAAAGTTTATTCTTCATCTTCTTCAGCACCACCGTTAGCAGCAGCTCTCTTTCTAGCAACTCTACCTGGTCTACCAGCACCGAATGGAGAGGTAGCAGCAAAGTCGATGTGCTTTTCAGAGTCTAATCTGACCATGAAAGATGGGATGTTAACGATTTGCTTACCAACGGCAATGTGTCTTTGGGAAATCAAGACTCTGGCGTGGTGAATAGACTTAGCTAAACCAGCTCTGAAAACTTGGGTTTGTAATCTTCTTTCTAAGAAATCTTCAACCTTCAAAGCTAAGACGTAATCTAATTTCTTCTTATCTTCAGATAAAACACCAACTCTTACTAATCTTCTGATTAAAGCGTTACCTTCGAATAATCTCTTTGGATCCTTTTCGTCTCTGGTCAATAAGTCTCTAGCAGCTCTTCTAATCTTGGATAATTGGAAGTTGATTCTGTAGATTTCTCTCTTGTTCTTTAAACCGAATTCACCAGCTAATTGTAATTCAGCATCTAATCTGGCAGATTCGTAAGGTCTCTTTGGAGTGGAGTAAGTTTTAGAAGTAGTTCTTGGAGCTCCTATTTATTAAAAGTATTGGAGTTAAAGTCTTTTTTGGAAAAAATAATTAAATTGTTAGTAAAAAAGTGAAATTCTTGTCATAAAATGATGATACAGAACTTTCAACTTCTAACAAATAATAAATTAGAATACGAGGATGTCTTTTTAAGAAAATACAAAAGAATGTAAGAAAGTAAACATACAAATAATTGATTGTTGAGTGTGTTAAATAAATCAACACAGATTGAAGACTATGATACACAATATGAAGTACAAGTTTCTAAGATGTTAACTTAATAACTCTTAATAACCATGATCTATAAAAGACAACATAATTTATCTTAAAAGCTTTGTTTTTAAAACGTTTGACTGAAGTGTCGGGTTTCAGTGCAAACATAAACAGAGCTATTGATCATAGTACATGTACATCAATATTGAATAGCTTCAAATCACAACATTCATCATTGGTGATGTGAACTTTTATTTTATTCTTTCTATTCAGTAAAAAAGAGAGGGCCCGAATCCTCAACTGATGATATGAAATGTTAATCAGTATAAAAATATTATTATTATTAAAAAGGTGAAAGTAATGTAATGCTTTAGTTGCTTAAAGAAGCGTTAGTTAAAGTAGTACATACTTGGCATTTTTGATAATTACTTGGAAATCGACTTTGGTTTTTTTTCTTTACTCTTTACTGCTCAATTGTATATAAATATGACTTATATATGAAATATTAACTATAAGTAGTTTATAAGTGTTTAGGAAAAAAAAATGAAATGGTAAAAGCTTAAGTATGGAAGAGAATAGTTTGTCAATTTTGGAGAGAGGATATTTTTTTTCCACTTTCCCAAAATGGTATTTTGTTCTACCTTTGATTCTTGAACGGGAAGCGTTATTTTTTTCTCTGCCTAGTAATTTCTGTTTAGACGGGAACAGGCGGGTATACAAGAAAAGATGCTCTGCGTAACTTACTTTTTTTTTCCCTTCTATAAAAAAAGAATTTTTAAAAAAAAACTGTTACAAATAAAATTATGGGTGATTCAGCCTCTTGGTTGATGTTGCACACGTGACTCTCACCTACAGACTTCAACTGATCCAAAAAATAAGAATAACAATGGTGTGTAAAGAGTAGTATAATGATGAATATAGCAATAATTATAAGATGATTAGTGTTTTATGATTGCAATAAATATAATGCTATGTTTAAAGATACATTATATCTCTTGTACACCCAAGTAGTGTAATATAACATTTTTGTGTGTTGTTTGATTGCCCAAATAGGCAAAAAGAA
The DNA here is from genome assembly GCA_030573475.1 of Hanseniaspora thailandica (nom. inval.). NCBI lineage: Eukaryota > Fungi > Ascomycota > Saccharomycetes > Saccharomycodales > Saccharomycodaceae > Hanseniaspora > Hanseniaspora thailandica (nom. inval.). The sequence goes on along the minus strand of JAJMDF010000224.1, from coordinate 90,778 downwards.
AAGTTACCCTACATGCGGATATGCTTGATGGTGTAGATTTATTTTGTAAATAAACCCGGTACCCGTGTTTGTTTGTTGTTTTGATTTGCTACGAATTTCTTAATTCATATATAAGCATCATCATGTTCCCCTTGGGAAAAAAAAAATCCCAAAAAAAATAATTCAATTTATACCTCTCCTTTTTTCATGGTAGCGTTTAGGCTTTAAAAAAGCAAACGCCATTCTTGTTTACCTTTTAACTAACACGTAAATTTTCATCTTTTTATTTTCACTTGAACAATCTCTTACAGCCGTATTAATATATCTTCTCTTCTTATTACAAAGAAAGCTTTACATCACACACTCACCAAAAAAATAAATTAAATTATTGTCAATAAACAGCATTTCCTTTCTTTTTATTACAATCAATGACTTCCAGAAATAGTAGATTGGACAGACAAGTCCTGCTTCTTGAAACTGGTTCTTCTGCTTTCGTCAGAAACCTTGCTGCTGACCAATTGGGTGATCTAGCCAAACAGCACCCTAATGATATCATATCTTTAATTTCTAGAGTATACCCTTTCTTATTGAGTAAAAAATGGGAATCTAGAGTTTCTTCTGCAAGAGCTATCGGAAATATAGTTCAACATATCCCAGATTGGAATCCAAACTCAGATGATATACTCATGGATGATATAAAGAAAGAAGAAATTAATGAAAATGCCATGTTAAACAGCAATGAAGCATTTATGAAAAGACTTGAATACTTCAAAAACTCTGAACTTATGAACAAGATTATTGAGATAGAAAACAAACTACTGAATCTAAAAAAATATGACGTTTTGGATGTAATGAATAATAGACCTCCACTTTTGGCTGCCTCCATAGACTCCATCAAAGAAAAGCCAACAAATGAGAACAAAAAGCTTAAACCATCACCAATTGTAACTGAACCTGAAGTATCAAGTGCCAAATCCGCCAGAATGAAGGCATTGGCCAAGAGAAAGATGAAAAGAGTAAGCTCATCTCCTACTGATAAACCAGCCACTCCGACCAAAAATGTTGATCTTTCAACTAACCAGCTTAATGACATTGCCAACAACAAGGCTGAGTTCCTTTCAAACCCCAAACTTGACATAACTGAACAAAATGATGACAACAAGATCATGCTAGAAACCAAAATACAGAATGAAGATGAAGAAAAATTAACTTCAGGTATCACATGGACTCTCCAAACCCTTTATGATCTACTTTTGAAAGACTTACTTTCTGAGAATTGGGAATTAAGACACGGTGCTGCCTTAGGCCTTCGTGAAATCTTTCTGAAGAAAAAGGAAAACTCTAGATACTTAGGTAAACTAAAGATATTCAACGAAGATGAGAATGACTTGAGAAACAACAAATACCTACAAGATCTATGCTGTAACATTTTAAACATTTTTGCCTTGGACAGATTCAATGATTTCATTGGGGACACTGTAGTTGCTCCTGTGAAAGCCTCCACTGCCCAAACTCTAGCAGTTATTTTCAATGCATTGGATGATTTAACCGACAAGGCTTTATTATTACAAGTCTTTGAAAATTTGGAAAAATTGATTTTCCAAGAAAACCAAGCCAAGAAATTATGGCAAGTGTCACATGGTGGTCTTCTAGGTTTGTTATATTTCACCTCCACCAAGAAAGATTTCTTCATTGAAAACAACCTTATCAACAGAATTATAACCATTGTCAAACATGGTCTTAATGCCTTTGATGATGATGTTCAATCATGTGCAGCTGGTATTTTAATCCCATTGACTGATTTGTTTTTAAAAATTGATGAGGCTGAGATATCCTCTATTTTGGACATTCTTTGGTCTTGTGTTTGTGAAAGAGACGATGACTTGTCAACTTCAATTAGTAGTATCATGGACTTGTTGAACAATTTGTTCAAACATGAACAAATTGTGAATTTAATGCAAAAGAAGATTGTTGCCGAAAAGAAATGGTCTTACAAGACTTTGATCCCTATGCTGTACAGATACTTGAGACATCCTATCACCATTGTCAGAAAGTCTGTATTGAATTTACTTTTACAATTTTTGGAAATTTATGAGTTCAAACAAAACTGGATTGATTCCAAGATTGTCAGATTGTTACTACAAAACATTTTATTTGAAACCAATGCTGAAATCAATCAACTTTCTCAAACTGTTTATTTCAAGGTCATTGACGTTTACATGAAGAATGCACCTGGTGGTTCTTTAGACAACTTATTTGCCGGATTTTTACCTGATTTTGCACACATCTTGATGACTCCAGTTGGTGAACTTGGTAAGAGTTATCCAATGTCCACAGCCAAGATTTTAAAGCCTTCCAGCTCTTATCATTTGGAAGACAATTCTGGTAAAAAGAGAAAACATTCTGATGTTTCCAGCAACTCCAATATCAACATAGATTCAGCCATGATCAATGGTGATGTTGACATTTTAAGCAAGGAAACTATTATCATCAACAGAGTCTTTGCCGCCGAGGTTTTTGGTAAAACTTCTAGCTATTTCTTAGAAAAGACACAAAAGTCTTTTGCTGCCTTGCTTTCATCATCCATGAACAGTCCATTCAACACTCCGAAGTACTTGACTGCTATTATCATTTCTGAATTTGCCAAGTCCTACACTGGTGATTCTTTAGACTGGTTGAATGAAATTTTTGAACCTATCTTCAACACTCACTTGAACGAATTCAACACCACCGAAGTCATCAACTTACCTGTTTACAAAGAATTGGTTCCATCCATGAAAAGTCTTAGAGCTCAATGTAACAACTTGTTATCTGCCTTTGGAAGTGTTGGTAAACTTTCTGGATCCAAAGTTCCTCAACTACCATTTTTAGTCAAGGGTGAGCCTCAAGCAGGTTCTACAGCCTTTGACTTGAAGATGGCACATAAGATTCATGGTGAAACTTACGACAAACTCTTCAACAACTTGGAAAATGCCACCAAGATCTCCAGTTCCAAAACCTTGACTGATTTCCGTCATCGTTTAAAAATTGCCATTGATGAATATGAAGACAACGTCACCATCAAGGAATCGATTATTTTATCTTCTTATGCTGATGCATTGTTATCCATCTCCAACACCATTCCAACAAAGATCTCTCCATATATCAAATCATTGATGGGGAATTTGAAGAGTTGCAACTTCAAGATTTTCCAAGAAAGATCCGCAAAATGTTTAGTCAATTTGATGTTCCTGCTTTCTCTCAACGGCAAGCAAAATGCCTTCAACAAAGTATTAAAAAACTTATGTGGTCTGTTGTGTACAGATACCATTAACACACCTACTTTTGAAGAAAACAAGGACATTTCAGAACAAGTTTACGATTTGATATATCAAGAAAAGTTTGCAATTTTGGAGGGTGGTGATGATTACACTTTGAAATCGCAAAGAGAAAAGGTTTTGTTTGTGGTCAGAGGTGGATTGTTAGCTTTTGAGAATTTGTTTGATAAATTGAAGGATAAAGATGTCTTTGAAGAAATCCCACAATTGAAGATATTCATATTCGATCCATTGGCCAGGTTTGCTGTTGATAAAGAAGTTGATGATAAGTTGGGTTCAGATATCGTTGATGGGCTTGCTGTGTTGCGTCAATTGATTCCATTCATTGGTGCTGAGAAGTTGAAACAGATGAAGCTGATCCAAGAAGCTTTGCCAAACTTGTTGTTGTTGCTAAAGAGCAAGTTGGCCATTTTGAGATTCTCCTCATCAATGGTTTTGTCGGTTCTAGCCAAGGAAATACCAACTGTGTTGATTCCATTCATCACTGAAAACGTCTTGCCGATGTTGAACAATGCTGGTAATGTCATTGATAGATTGGGTGGTATTGAGTTGATCAAACATATCACCTTCTACATGGGCACAGATATTTTGCCATTTGTTGTCTTCTTCATTGTTCCTTTACTAGGAAGAATGAGTGATTCAGTCAGCGACATTAGAAATTTAGCTGCCAAGACTTTTGCCACTGTCATCAAGTTGATCCCATTAGAAGAAGGTATTCAAATTGCCGAAGAAGGATTCAGCAAAGAATTTTTACAAGGAAGAGAAAAGGAAAGAAACTTCTTGATTCAAATGATGGATCCTTCCAAGATTGAACCATTCAAGATGCCTGTGAATATCAATGCCACTTTGAGAAAGTATCAACAAGATGGTGTCAACTGGTTGGCGTTCTTGAATAAGTACAACTTACACGGTATTTTGTGTGATGATATGGGGTTGGGTAAAACTCTTCAAACTATTTGTATCCTAGGTAGTGATCAGTTCATGAGACAAGAACAATATGCCATTGACAAATCCTTGACCAACCAGCCATTGCCATGTTTGATCATTTGTCCACCATCTTTGACTGGTCATTGGGAACAAGAAATCAAACAATACTCTCCAGGATTGAGTGTTTTGGTTTATGCAGGTCCACCATCTGTAAGATCTCAATTCTCAAACGATTTTAATAATTACTCCGTGGTGGTGACTTCTTATGATGTAGTCAGACAGGATATAAACATCTTGAAAAGTTATGATTACAACTACTGTGTTTTGGATGAGGGTCATATTATCAAGAATCCACATTCTAAACTAGCTATTGCAGTGAAGGAGATCAGAGCCAATCATAGATTGTTGTTGACTGGTACACCTATTCAGAACAACGTTGTTGAATTATGGTCCTTGTTTGATTTCTTAATGCCTGGGTTTTTGGGTACTGACAAGACATTCCAAGAAAGATTTTCCAAGCCGATTTTACAAAGCAGAAATCCCAAAGCATCTTTGAAAGATCAAGAGAAGGGGATTTTAGCATTAGAAGCTTTGCACAAGCAAACTTTGCCATTCATGTTGAGAAGATTGAAGGATGATGTGTTGTCAGATTTACCTCCAAAGATTATTCAAGATTATTATTGTGAGTTGTCTCCATTGCAAAAACAATTATACAATGACTTTGTTAAGAAGGAGAAGAAGAACGTTGAGATTGAGGATATTGGCAATGAGGAACCTAAACAACATATCTTCCAAGCTTTGCAATACATGAGAAAGTTGTGTAATCATCCAAAGTTGGTGTTGACCCCAAATCATCCACAATACGATAAGGTAAACCAACAGTTGAAGAATGAGAAGCTTGATCTTGCAGATATCAGAAACGCTCCAAAGTTGTTGGGTTTGAAGAATTTGTTAAATGAATGTGGTATTGGTCTTAAAGAAGAAAAAATCATTTCTGAACATAGAGTTTTGGTGTTCTGTCAACTTAAAGACATGATTGATTTAATTGAGAATGATTTGTTTAGAAAACACATGCCAGATGTTACTTACATGAGATTAGATGGTTCAGTTGAATCCAGAGATAGACAGATTGTTGTCAAGAAGTTCAATGAGGATCCATCCATAGATGTTTTGCTCTTAACTACTAAAGTTGGTGGTTTGGGTTTGAATTTGACTGGTGCTGATACTGTTATCTTTGTTGAACATGATTGGAATCCAATGAATGACTTGCAAGCCATGGATAGAGCACACAGATTGGGTCAAACCAAGGTTGTGAATGTTTATAGAATTATTACCAAGGGGTCATTGGAAGAAAAGATTATGAGTTTACAAAAGTTCAAGATGAATATTGCTTCAACAGTTGTCAACCAACAAAATGCAGGATTGCAAAGTATGGGAACAGATCAATTGTTAGATTTGTTCAACAACACTGATGTTGAGACCAAGGCCATTGAAGGTGGTGATGAAGAGTTGAAGGAAGATATTGTTGATGAAACAGGATTGAGTTCCAAGGCCAAGTCTGCAATGGGAACATTGGCAGATGTTTGGGATGACAACCAATACAAGGAAGAATATGATTTGAACAACTTTATAGAGAATTTAAAATAGATTTATATACATGACTATACAGATTAAGACAAGATTTTAATGATAAAGAAAATAAAAGATTCAGTACAAACAGTTTTTTAAATAATATTATGATTTTTTTATATAGCGACATTATGATAAAGCTTCAACAGCATAGACTAAACCGAAGATAATGAATAAAACACCACCGATCAAAGTGACAGTCTTCATTTTGATTCTGGAGGCTAGTAAAACACCGAAGATGACAGCAATAGCAGAGCAGAAGGCGTGACCTAAGATAGAACCGATTATAACAGGCCAAAAGTTACCGGAACCAGCCATAACAATAGTACTTATTTGGGATCTATCACCGATTTCACCTAGGAAGACCATGATGAAGACTTGAACAAACAGAGGAGAGAAGAACTTCATGACGTTTTCCTTAAAAAGCTCTGTGAAGTTGTTGAATTTGTTGTTGCTTGATCTTAAAACACCACCACTTTCCATCATGTTGCTTGATTGGTTCAATTCTGTGTTGTTGATGTCTTGTTCAACTTCATGTAATTCTTCTTCAACACCCATGGCTTTATCCATTTCTATACCTTCTTTCAAAATCTTGGCACCAAAGGCAAAAAACAAGATGGAAGCGATCCATGAGATCAAAGTTTCAGGTAAGAATGAGGTGAAGGCTTGACCAAAGATACCAGACAATAAAGTCATGATGGCCAATGAGGATATACTGGCTAGGAAGACAACGTATCTGTTATGTTTCATAGCCATCAAGGCGGCAATCAAAAATGTTTTGTCACCGATTTCAGAAACTAAGATCATGGAGGATGCTAGAACAAATGAAGTGAATGGAGTTTGTTTTTTAACGTCATTAGGATGATCTTGGGATGTAACAGAAGCTTTTGCAGCTGTTGATGTGGCTGAGATCAAAGGCAGGAGAGTCAAAAGAACACAAAGGGCTTTGGTTTTGAAGGAAGGCATTAGCAAAATGATTATGATGTATGTGGGTTTGATCATTAAGATCTTTAAAATTGTAATTAAAAAGGATAAGATAAATTACAGCCTATGTTTACTAAAAATAGCAGGAAAAAAATAAAAAAAAATTGGAAATAAACGTGAACAAAAAAAATTTTTTTTTTGGTCTTTCTGCTAAGTTATTCACTTCCATCACGTGAAAGAGTATCGGTGATAAGCCTAAAGCCACAATTTTTAATTTTTATATATTTTAAACTTGTTATAGTTTACAATTTATAATCATTTAATTAAATTAAAAATTATTTAATGAAGTAGTAAACTACTATGTATTTGCTATATGTAAACTACCAGCTGTTGTTATTATGGATAATTAAGGAAGTTTTTCCTGGATTAACTGAAAATCATTCTTTAGTTTTAATCGGCTAAAAACATATCCAATTATCCACTGAGTTCTTTTTTTTTTTTTTTTTATTTTTTATATTACAGATGAATGATGCTTGTTTCATCATCATTTCTATCTTTATTTTTGAAGGGCACACACTATCTCACTTTGCAAAAAACAACAACCCGTGGTGTAGGTTCTTGAGTTAATTTATTTCCTCCATCGGATAAATCTTTGATCTTGTCCCCTTTGGTGCAAAAAAAAAAAAAATATATATGAACAGCTTTAATCAACTGGCTTTAGCAAAAATAAAATAGCGCAAAGGCTACTGGATGACTGCTAAATCACAAAATAACTCTATCCAAGATAACTTTTCGTGTACATATAAGTACTGGAAGTTGGTAGTCGTTATACATTCTACCTATATTTATTTTTTTTTTTTGAAAAATTAGAAATACTAAAATAAACAACCTAAGAATATAATATCGTAATTGCCTTTAGCTTACTCTACTAGAATCTACTACCATGTCCGATTCTAATTTACAATCTAAAGAGTCTACGGACATTCAGAAATCTACTAAAAATTCTAATAACGATGATACATCTTCATTTACCGAATCCATCCAATCTTATGAAGATGAACAAAATGAAAACCAACCTATCCAAGCCTTAAACCAAGACTTAGAAACCCAAGCCATTGAATCTCAGTTGAGCAGACACATCACTCACATTTTATCTGAAACCACTGGTGTTGAAAAAATTGAATCTTTAGCAAGAGTCTTATCCACCAAGACCAAGAAAGAACTTACTTCACTAGAAATCCGTGATGGTATTGACTTTGATCTCCAACAACTATTGAACTACATCAGATCCCATCAACTGGAACAAGGTATTGTTCCCAACGATGCTGGTGTTGCCTTCAAGAACCTTAACGTCATTGGTGTGGATGCCTCAGCTGCTGTTGCTCCATCCATTGACAACATGTGTATGGATTTTGTCACTTGGCCTAAAAGATTCATTTCCAACAGAGGTCAAAAACCTACAAGACACTTGGTCAAGGATGCCATTGGTGTTGTTGAAAGTGGTGAAATGTTGATGATCATTGGTAGACCAGGTGCTGGTGCCTCTTCTACCATGAGAGCTATTGCTGGTGAAATCTCAGAATTTGTTGAAGTCAATGGTGAATTCTCATACGACGGTCTTGATCAACATGAAATGATGAAGAGATTTAAAGGATACGTCATCTACGTTCCTGAATTGGATTTCCATTTCCCAAGAATCACAGTCAAAGAAACTTTGGACTTTGCCTTGAAGTGTAAAACTCCAAGATTAAGAATTGATGATATTTCAAAGAAAGAATATGTCGATTCCATGAGAGACTTGTGGTGTACTGTCTTTGGTCTTACCCATACTTACAAGACCATTGTTGGTTCTGGTGTTGTTAGAGGTGTTTCTGGTGGTGAAAGAAAGAGAGTTTCTTTAGTTGAAGCCTTAGCCATGTCTGCATCCATCTACTGTTGGGATAATGCCACTTTAGGTCTTGATGCCTCATCTGCCTTAGAATTTGCTCAAGCTATTAGAACAGCTACCAACTTAACTAACACCACTGCTATTATCTGTGTATACCAAGCTGGTCAAAAGATTTACGACTTAATGGATAAAGTTTCTGTTTTGTACAACGGTCAACAAATTTACTTTGGTCCTGCTGATGAAGCTGTTGAATATTTCACCAACATGGGGTTTGTCAAGCCTAACAGAATGACTTCTGCCGAGTTTTTAACTTCCGTCACCTTAGATTGGGACAACAAGAACTTAGAATGTAAACCAGGTTACGAAGCTACAATCCCAAAGAATGTTAATGAGTTCATTGAATACTGGAAAGCTTCTCCACAATATGACGATGCCTTAAAGATGTATGATGACTATGTTGCCAACCACAACTCCACTGAAACTCACAACAGATTGGAAGAATCTTTGAAACAAAGAAAACAAAGCAAGGAACCACTACATTCTTTGTATACTACCAACTACTGGACACAAGTCTGGTACTGTATGGTCAGAGGTGTTCACAGAGTCAAAGGTGATATTACTTACACTCAAGTTTACTTATCCTCTTTCTTAACAAAAGGTTTCTTTGTTGGTTCAATGTTTTACAAGATTGATCCAATTAAACAATCAACAACTGCAGGTGCTTACTCTAGAGGTGGTTTAATCTTCTACGTTTTACTTTTCTGTTCATTGACCTCCTTAGCTGAAATTTCTTCTTCTTTCGCCAACAGAGCCATTATTATGAAACACAAGTCCTACTCCATGTATCATACCTCTGCCGAAGCCTTACAAGAAATTTTCACTGAAATGCCAGTCAAGTTCATTGCTGTTATCATCCTTGCCCTTATCTCCTACTGGCTACCTGCCTTAAAATGGGAAGCTGGTGCCTTCTTCCAATACTTCTTGTACATGTTTACTGTCCAACAGTGTACCTCCTTCATCTTCAAGTTCTGTGCCACCATCACCAAAGACGGTACAACTGCCCATGCTGTTGGTGGTTTATACGTTTTAGTCTTAGCCTTATACTGTGGGTTCTTCTTACCTATTGGACAAATGCATCATTGGGCCAGATGGATTAGATACATCAATCCATTAACTTACGCTTATGAATCCACCATGGCTACTGAATTCCATGGTAGAGAAATGTTATGTTCCAAAATGATACCTTCTGGTGTTGGCTATGAATCTGTTTCCTTGGCCAACCAAGTCTGTAACTTTGCAGGTTCTGTTAAAGGTAGCAAGTACGTCAATGGTGATACTTATTTGAAAGCTGCTTACCATGCCAAGTACCACCCAGATGCTTGGCAAGGGTGGGGTGTCAATGTCATTTGGACATTCTTCTACATTGTCTTAAACGTCATCATGAGTGAATACTTAAAACCACTTGAAGGTGGTGGTGACTTGTTGTTATTCAAGAGAGGATTCATGCCGGACTTTGGTGACAATGCTGATTCTAAAGTAGCCACCAGAGATGAAATGATGTATGCACTAAATGGTCCTGATGTTGATTTGGATGAAGTCATTGCTAACAAGGATATTTTCTCTTGGAAGAACTTGAATGTCGATGTCAACTACGATGGTGGTTCAAGAAGACTTCTACATGATGTTTATGGTTATGTCAAGCCTGGTAAAATGACTGCCTTGATGGGGTCCTCAGGTGCCGGTAAGACTGTTTTGTTGACTACTCTATCCCAAAGAATCAAAAACGTCACTATCACTGGTGATTTATTGGTCAATAACAAACCACTACCTTCTTCTTTCAAGAGATCTTGTGGTTTTGTTACTCAAGCTGATAACCACATGACTGAATTGACTGTCAAGGAATCACTTCAATTTGCTGCTGAACTAAGACAAAATGCCTCTGTCTCCCATGAGGAAAAGATGGAATATGCCGACAAGATCATCAAATTGTTGGGTATGCAAAACTATGAAAATGCTGTTGTTGGTAAGATCGGTAGAGGTTTGAATGTTGAACAAAGAAAGAAATTGTCTATTGGTGTTGAATTAGTTGCCAAGCCTTCATTGTTGCTATTCTTGGATGAACCTACTTCCGGTCTTGACTCTAACTCTTCCTGGAACATTGTCCAATTTTTGAAGGCTCTAGCCGACTCTGGTATGTCCATCTTATGTACCATCCATCAACCTTCTGCCACTTTGTTTGAAGAATTTGACAGATTGTTGTTATTGAAGAGAGGTGGTGAAATGGTCTACTTTGGTGATATTGGTGAAAACTCTAGAACTATGCTATCTTACTTGGAAAGAGAATCTGGCTTAATTTGTGACAAATCTGAAAATCCTGCTGAATGGATGCTTGATGTTGTTGTTGGTAACAGTGTTGGTAAGGACTGGGCTGAAACATGGAGAAACTCACCTGAACACCATGCTGCTATTGAAGAGTTGGATGCTTTGAATAACTCCTTGACTAACAAGTCTCAAAGTGAGGATCCTGAATTATTAACCATCTACGCTGCTCCTCACTGGGTCCAATTCAAGACTGTTCTATGGAGAACTTATGTCCAATTCTGGAGAGCTCCTGTCTACATCAGAGCCAAATTCTTAGAATGTGTCTTCTGTGCTTTGGTTGTTGGTTTATCTTATGTTTGGACTGGTAGATCAACTGCTGCCCAAGCTGCCACTCAATCTTTCTCATCCACTTTCATGATGTTGTTGATTGCCTTAGCCATGGTTAACCAAATGCACGTCTTTGCCATTGACTCTAGAGAATTGTATGAGGTCAGAGAAGGTGATTCATCCACTTTCCACTGGGCTCACTTATTGGTTTCTCACACCTTCATTGAAATTCTTTGGTCATCCATCTGTGTTTTCTTCTGCTTTATCTGTTACTACTGGCCATTGATGGGTTCAGGTAGAGCTTCTCATGCTGGTTTCTGGTTCTTCATCTATGTAATCCAGTTCCCAATCTACTTCATCTCATATGGTTCTTGGATCATCTACATGGCTCCTGACGTGCCTTCTGCTTCTATGATCAATTCCAACATATTTGCTATGATGATGTTGTTCTGTGGTATTTTACAACCTGAACACAAGATGCCTGGCTTCTGGACCTTCATGTACAAGCTATCTCCATTCACTTATGTTGTTCAAGCTTTGACCACTTCTGTTGTTCATGGAAAGGAGGTCAAGTGTTTGCCTCATGAGTTAAAAATTTTAGACCCACCATCTGGTCAAACTTGTGAAGCATTCTTGGGTACTTACAGCAAGAACCATCCTGGTTACATCAAGAACCCAACAGCTACTAGCAACTGTGAGTATTGTCCATACAACAACCAAGATCAAGTCGTTGCAGAATTTGGTGTTCATTGGGATCAAAGATGGAGAAACTTTGGTTTCTTGTGGGCCTACATTATTTTTAATTTTGTTGCCATGTTGGGTTGTTACTATATCATGAGAGTTAGAGGTATTCACATCCCTGACATCAGTGGTATTAAGAAGTGGTTCAGCACTCCAAGAAAGGAAAGACATGAGCCTGAAAAGAACATTTTCACTGAAAAACCAGACGACAAAAACATTGTACAAGGTGTATAATGCTTATTATTTAATTTCTATATATTACATGCTTAAAATACTTATGACTGAATAAATAACAACTATTGATTAAACCTGAAAAGTTTATAAAGAATTTGAAAAGTTTCTTTTTTTTGCTTATATCCGAAAATACTTACTTATTTTTTGCCTTTGGTGAAGGTTTTTGCGATGGATTTCCTAAAAGGGAAGTAGCATGTTTTCCTTACGCCGTTTTCAAATTTCTTTTCTTTTTTTACTTTTTTCACTCAAGTTTCTTTTGAAAAGTATAATCAAAGTTTTAATTATCAAATAGAAATAATAAACACCAAACACATTAGCTAATACTATAACAGAATGGGTAAGGCAACTAAAGCTACCAAAAAGTTTATTGCTTCCAAGAAGCTAGACAAGAAGCTTGATCAAGAAAAGATCAACAAGAAAGACAATGAAAAGTTCTTGAAGAGAAGAGGTAACAATTACACCAAGAGTAAGCTACTAAATAAGAGTAAAACCTTAGAACAATTACAAGAAGATAAATTCAACAAAACCAAGGAAGGACAATTACAAAACAGAGAAAAGGAAGTCACCAGAAAGAGTAAAGTCAATGACGAAAAGCTATCCCAATTCTTTGAAGATACTTCTGCCAATATTCCTAAAGGTTTAGAAAAGCCATTAGTCAAGAAGACTGAAAAAGAATCTGAAGACGAATCATCTTCATCTGAAGAAGAGGATTTAGATTTAGAAGATTTGAAGGAAGAAGATCCTGAATTTTATAGATACTTGGAAGATAACGATAAGGGTATGTTAGAATTGAACGATAATGTCATGGACCAATACAGCGGTGATGACGATTCCGATGCTGAAGAAAATGCCACTACTGCCGTCAATGAAAAGATTGAAGTCACATACAAAATGGTTAACAACTGGAGTGTTGCTTTGCACAAGATAAACAAGAAGAATCCAAATTTAAAGTTAATTAAGACCATCATAACTGCCTTCAAGGCCTCCATTAACATGAACAACGAAGAAGTTTTGAGTGAATTGAAATATACCATCACTGATGAAAAGGCATTCTCCAAGTTGATGCATTTGACTTTAAAGGACTTGCCAAACTTAATTGTTGAAAAGTTAGAACCATATACCATCAAGAAGTTGCCAAATGAACAAACTACCAGAATAATGAATCCAAAAACCAGTTCCAGAGTTGCTGGTGTTTTGAAGCACCATGCTGCCAATTTGATTACCATGATACAAGACATCAATTCAGACATGAAGATGGCCTCTTTGGTTTTACATTCTACTTCTCAATTATTGCCATTCTTCCTATCTCATAGAAGAACTTTAAAGAAGTTGATTGCTGCTGTTGTTCAAAACTGGGCCACTACCAAGCACTTAGAAATCCAAATCACCTTATTTGCTTTCCTATTTGAATCATGTAAAGAATTCAAGAAGACTATAATGTTAGAAAACTTGTTAAAGAGTCTGTATTCTTCATTCATCAAGAACTGTGCCACTAACAGTAACAACAACCTGAGAACTGCTAACTTAGTAAATTTCCAAAAGAACTCCATGGTTGAAATTTTCTTATTGGATTCCACTTTATCATATCAAATTGGGTTTGAATACTTAAGACAATTAGCCATTCACTTGAGAAACTCCATAAATGCCCAAACCAACAATAACACCAACTCCAAGAATAAGATTGATCCAGCCAATGCTTACAAGATTGTATACAACTGGCAATTCGTCCACTCCTTGGATTTCTGGTCCAGATTCCTATCCATGGCTTGTCATAGTGATGCTGTTGTTGAACAAAACTCCAACATGAGTGAATTGATATACCCATTGATCCAAATAACCATCGGTACCATAAAGTTAATCCCAACTGCACAATTCTTCCCATTGAGATTCTACTTGATCAAATCTTTGAATAGATTAGTTCAATCCACCAAGGTATACATCCCAGTTTATCCATTACTACAAGAAATTTTGAACAGCAACATTTTCAAGAAACAAGTCAAGAAGGAAGACAAGAAATTGGAACCATTCGACTTCCACACCAACATCAAGTGTAATGAACAATACCTAAAAAGTAAGACTTATCAAGACGGTGTGATTGATCAATTCATAGAGATTTTGGGTGAATTCATGAATTGTTTTGCCAAGAGTGTTTCCTTCCCTGAATTATCCACTCCAGTCATCATCTCCTTGAAAAGATTCATTAAGATAAACTCAAATAACTATAAGTTCAATAAAAAGTTGAATGTGCTACTGGAGAAGATAATCAAGAATAACGAGTTCATTGAAAGTAAAAGAGAAGATGTGGAGTTCTCACCTTCTAACAAGGCTGAGTTGAATAAATTCTTGGTTGACCTTGATTGGAAGTTGACTCCTTTGGGTAAATATGTCGCCATTGAAAGAGAAATCAGAGAAGAAAGACAAAAGATGTTGTTAGAAGCTCTTGAAGATGAAGAAGACGATGTTGCCGATGAAGATGACGAAGAAGTTGAAGAAGAAGATGACGATGAAAGTTCTGATGAAGAATAAGCTATATACATAAATTAAAAAAAAACATACATACAGTTGTTTCTCAATTACCTTTTTATTATTTTTAAAATCATAAATTTGTGATGTTCATATATAGAATCTACTTGTATCCTCTTCTGGTGCTAATTTGATTACTTGACATTTGTTGTTGTTTCAGTCTATTAATCTCTTCATTCTTCTTGGATACATCACTTCTCAATTGTTGAACAACTTTCTTCAATGAGTTCATAGCTTCGGAGTAGCTTAGCTTCACTTGTTTCATCTTCTCTTCATGTTTTTTGGAGTATTGTTCATACAAGTCGGTGTTCATCTTAGACATCTCCTTTTCCAAAGTCATGTCGAAATTATCAGTCTTTTGCTTGAGTTCATTGATTTGAAGTTCCTTTTCTTTCAAAGTTTCCAATACTTGGTCCTTCTCTTTCTTTAGATCCTCCATTTCTTTGGCACTTTGTTCTTCAATCATTGTCAATCTTTGTTTGTAATGTTCATTATCCTTCTCAAGTTCTTGAATTCTCTTTTCACTATTTTGCTTCAATTCAGTGTACTTGTTCATATTTTCCAAATCTCTTTCGCTGTTTTGCATGATTTGAGATTCCAATTTCTCCTCCTTTTGTCTGGCTTCAGCTAATTTTTCTTCCAATAGCTTCAACTTCAAAGCCATTTCCTTGTTTTCATTCATGTATTTTTCCTTCTCAGAAGATTCAACATAATACAGTCTCTTAATACTATCATACTTTGCTTGGTCTACACCATTTGATTCATTGGCAACATTTTCTAACAGACTTGCATCTTTTTGCATATTATTTATTACTTTTATTAAATTGTTCAAATTGTTCTTTTGATTGTTCAAATAGTGAGAAACACTGATATTCTTAGGTTGTGAGCCGTTGCTTCTTACTGGAGATGCATTCACACTGTTATGTTCATTCAAAAAGCTTGGTGAGGCCATTATTGATGAATTCAAATTTGTTTGTGGAAGTTTTGGCAAAGATCTTAACTTCTTTCTAGATGATTGTATCGATGGCGAACTTGGAATGATCTTTGGTTGGTTTTCCTTATCTGAAATTTTATTGGATGGTGCTGCTGGTGACAATCTTAGTAGCTTAGAGCTGTTTCTATCCAAACGTGATCCTAATGCAGATGATGCCAGTTTGTTAGAATTGAACGAAGGTTTCAGTTGTTTTTTGGCACTTCTTGTGCTTGAAGTGTCTGATAGGTTTATAGAGATTTCTCTTAATGGAGAATCAATTCTGTTCTTTGGAGAACCGTTTCTACTATTTGGCCTCTTTTCAGGAGATAGAATGTATTCGAATTTGTTGTCATCATCAGCCCTGATGAATTCAATAGAGACATCTCCTTGGTTATTCATTTGTGCAAAGTCATCCTTATTGGAAACATCGATGAAGTCGCTACTGGTATTTTTTTGTTTGAGTTTCTTTTGTAAGATTTGGGCTATGCCTTGGTTGCTATCGTTTGCAAGATCTTCATTGTCTGAATCACTCATATCGAAGTTAAGATCAAAGTTCTTCAACCCTTGGCCAAGTTTGACTGAGTGATTAACCTCATCGTCATCATCCTCTTCAAGTATGCTAATTTTTCTTTTTAATTTATTATTGTTCAATGTTTCTATTCCTGGACCAGAAAGAACATGTTCTTGACCTTCTTCTTCGTCCATTATGGATAAGTTTTGATCATTTTTATTTGGTACCAGTGGTTTGAATTGAACTTTTCCTGTGATGGAAGCAGCTGGAACTAATGAAGGTTGAACATGTTGCAAGTTGTTAAAAAACTTAAGCTTTCCTGTCTTGTTCATTTTAATTATAGGGCCAAATTTTTGGTCAGCTGTGAATTCATCATCTTTGACTATGGATGCGTTTTCCAAGTCATCATTCATGACATACTCATCAGTATTTTGTTTTTTATAGGTTTCTGTATTAGCAATTGGCTGGTTGGAAATGACATGGGAGTTATCGTGTCTTCTTGGGTTAATAATAATTTGGTCCTCATCAACTTCTCTATAATGATCTTCGTCTGTAGGTGGATTGAACACAATTTTGTTTAATAACAATCCATGGGTATTTAGTTTTGTGACGCTGTTTGGAGGGTTTAAGAGACTCGGCTCATTTGTTTTATTAGGCGATATATGTGATCGACTGCCATCCTTAATACCAGACATGATGGTAATATATTTAGTAGATTCTGGTGGATAGTGATTGTTTGGTTTGTTTGTAAACCTTTGATATGTAATTACAAAAGATCATTTTCAAACTCACAAATAACAACAAAAAAGTAAACAAAAAAAACTAGGAGCAAAAAGCGTTTCAAAAAAAAAATGGATGATTGCTACTAGGCGGGTAACTATATGTGTATTTCCTATTTAGGTAGTGTAGGTATAAACAATTCTACAAACGTTTAATTTACTTAAATAAACACATATTATGGTTGATATCGGATATAAATTGCCGTTACACCCATCTTTAAACAGAAAAATTTTTTTTTGAAAAGGAAAAATAAAAACACTGTTTTACATAACAGATTGAATATAAACAACCACACACAAACACACTATAGTTCTGGATATACTCCTCATTATATTAAACTAACAATTAAAACCAGAACGTAAATGTCTACTATTGAAAATAATGAAGTGATTCAGCAGAATAAGGTGATCCCTGCTGCTTCAAGAACTGTTGGGAAACTTTACGAAAATATCATAACTCAAGTATTGGAAGATGTCAAACCATACTTTGAGGAACACGGTGTTGATGAAGAAACTCTTCAAGAGCTACAAAAACTATGGGAATCTAAACTAGTCAGTGCCAGAACCGTGCCTAAATACTCATGGCAGGATGATGACGATTACGAATATGAAGAAAACGAGGAAGTCGAAGTCCCTGAAAACAAGAATATAAAAGAAGACGACTTTGATGCCGAGGATGAACTAAAAAGACTTGAAAAAATTAAAAAGGAACAAAAGGAATTGAAACAAACCGCTCTTCTTGATAACGAAGAAGTCAATTCCGACCTTGATGACTCTGATGATGATTATTTAAATACAGATGATGATATAGAAGAAAATGGAGAAGAAAATGGAAACATTATATTATGCCAGTACGAAAAAGTCGGTAGAGTCAAGAATAAATGGAAATGGGTTCTAAAAGATGGTGTAATCAGTATTAACGGAAAAGATTACTGTTTTAAAAAGGCAACTGGTGAAAGTGATTGGTAATCATAATATATATATCGCAAAACAAATCAATATAGGTCTTAAATTGAAAAAAATAATACTGTATCATTACTTCTTTATCTCATAAACTTTATAGAATTTCTTAAATCCAAAGACTGCAGATGCCAAACTGATTATGGAGTATGTACCCTTTGGAACATTTAGATCAAATACGTCTATGGAATCAGCAAAGAAGTCACATGTCAATCTATACAAATCTAACTTGACTAATTCTAAGTCCTTGTATAGAGTATTTAGCTCATATATCAAACTGTTATGATCAATTTTTTCAATCATGTTATCCTCATTCTTTAATAAAGTGTCTCTTTCAATTTGTAATTTTAATATTTGATCATTCAAGTCACAGTAGTTAGAGTATTTGACTTTCAAGTCATATATGATTTGGTAGTACCAACATCTGGCGTCATGTTTATCTAAAGTATCCTTGAACCCCTTGTTGTCCCATACTTTCAATTTATGCAAGTATAACAAATCATCAACAAAGTTGTAGTATACTTCTAGCATTAGTACCAAGTCCGCTTCATTAATATTTAGAAATACATTCTTTAAAGACTTCTTAGCCTTTAGTTGTTTATACAATTCAACAGAGTTGAAGTACGATAAACCGAATCTTAAACTGTGTCTGAAGAATGCAATTTGTTTTGCTGCAGTTTCAAAGAATTGAGCTATGTAGTTGTTAGAATTATTTGTTACCTTAACAATTCTAGACTTTTCAGGTCCATAGATAGCTTTGAATGGATCAAATGAGAAACTTGGACATTCTAATAGATCATAAACATTTTTAGTTCCTCTGAACACTCTGCTGATATCATATTTCTTTGATAACAAACCTAATATCTCAAATGCAAATTTTAACAGCTTGGCTACTTTATCTTTACCTGTGACAGTGTTGAATATTTTAAGCAAAGTTTCAAATCTATTAAGTTTTTTAATAATCTGTTTAGGAAGTTTGGCTTTTACTGGTATTGATTGAGGATCAGTTATAACAGAAGTTGAAGAATCGTCAGAATCCTTTTCAGGATTATTTGACTTTCTAGGTGTGAATAGTACATTGGTAGACATGAATGGTGATGGGTTATGCTCAGCGTGACTCATTATGTTTAAAGGTTGGTTTATTCGATAAACAATTTGATAGGTTTTTTGTTGAACCTTGTGTTTATATAGGTCACGATTTGATTTAAGTATACTTTTTTTTGGTTGTCATAAATATTATCACTCTTTTTAAATAAATAGTCATTATTCAAGAATCATCTACAGATGATTAATTCTATGAACTAAAGAGAATAATTTTGCAGTCTGATAAATCACAATTTTTTTAAAAAAAAGTCTTTGAACATGAGTATGGCCAATCCGGTGTTCAGAAAATTCCGTCGCTAAAAATCATGTAGATGTGTTTTGGTAGCGGCACACTTGGGTTTAACCACTAACCAATGATTTCAAACCATACCCCTTGTAGCTGTAGATCTTGAACTAGAAAGGGGGCGAGTACATTACAGGCCAAATGTATAACAACAATAACTGCCAAATTCCTTGTTGATGTATTGAATAAAGAAACGCGCTTAGCAGCCAAGAACAGGCTTTAGACATATCCTAATTGGGTCAGATGAGACCCCAAAAGGGTAAAAAAAAATAAAGTTTGCCAGCAATTTTTTTTTCGCCGTTCGTGTTTCATAAATCATCGTGTGTGCTTATTTTTAAACACAGTTCAGCAGTTTACGTGGATTTAAAGTTTAACTATTGACTCTTTTAAACTTTATAAAGGGATAAGTTGCTATTTTTGAACATCTTTAAGCAATGAGAAAGATATCAATAACCCAAAACAATAATCAAACCCTTTAGTCTCAGTTACACTCCACTTTTGAAACAAAAAAACAATCTGTCAGAGATAAGGGACATTCAAAACAATAACATGTCCAATCAAAACAAACTGTCATTACCATTGGGTAATGCTGGAAACCACCTTGATGCTGAAAACAAACAACTAAGAAACACTATATCTGTTCTTAAGTCTGAATTACTCAAACATATCCCACTTGACGAACTAAACGCCATCTTGGCTCAAATAAAATCACCTGCAAGCACAGATGTCAACGAAAATGGAAGTGTAAACACCACTCTGAACTCAGCTTCAAACATTATTCAAAGCTATTTTTCTAATGAAAACAAGACTGTAACACCTACAAGCAGTAAGTTCATGAGCAATAACAGCTCAACAAAGAAAATGTCATCCTCTCCTTCAACCCTTGGATTATCTAATATCATAAACAAAGAGAATGTTGCTCCTCCTAGATCCAGAAGTAGGCAAAGCGACTCATCAATTGGTCACCAAAAAGTTATGGAAAACTTACAGTTTAATCATTCTGACGTGTCACTGACGGAAGCGATTATAGAGGAAGAAGACGAAGAAAAACATGTTTTTAAAGAATATTATACCCAAGATTCTTTAAGATCACCTGTTGAGCAGGACTTACTGAAAAACAGTGACAACACATCTGAAGATTCCGATGATGAATTTAGCTTGAGTAGCTTAACAAACAAGAACACAGACAGGTCAGTTAAGATTAAAGGACCTGACTCAGAAAAATCCATGTCATTATCCAGACCAAGATCTCCTATTTCAATCAAGTCTCCTAGATTACTAGATTCTGAACTTATGGATTTTGATACATTTGGAAACAATGCTATTGAGGATAACAAGATGCAAAATAGAGACATTCAAAATGCAATTTCCCAATCAATCAACAATTCTAACAATTCATTTAGTTCACAATTCTTAGACATTCCTAAAGATGAACCACAAGCTACAAATTCTGCTTCTGATTTGATGAAAGAAAATGAAGAGATTTTGGCTAAAGAAAACTCAAACAAGAATTTGAATTTACAATTTGAAGACATGACTTTAAATCCACCAAAATCTCCAGCTCCTCGTTCAATTCTAGCTGAAAATGATAAACTTAATGAAAATGTTGACAGAAGAGATAGCGGAGTTTCCTACAGCAGTAGCATTCAACTATCTCCAAGTCCAAGTATAATGATGACTCCTAAGCTAACACCACCAGCAAATTTGAGGGCAAAGACGCTGTCGCCATCTCCTGACTTGAAGCCGGCAAAGGTCCAAGAAAGCAGCAAGCCTGCAACATCCACAACATACACCACTTCAAGAATACAAATCCAACCACAGAATAGCACATCTACCATAAAACAAGCCAGCGCTCATCAAACACCAACAAAGATGAAGACCAACAATGATATTATAGATTTTTCAGGAGACAGTCAATCCCAAAGATCATCAATCCATGCCAGTTCAGTGCAAAACAAACAAACTGATAGTTTGCTGTTATCTCCTAGAGCTCAAAACATGCACTCTCCAAGATCAGCATCCAAAAACCGTCATAACGTCATATACGACAACAAGTTGCATTCTCCAATGAGACTGGAACCTTTAGATATTACTGAGATTGAAGCTGATTTGAAGAGTTTGAATGATAGTGAAAAGATGCAGTTAGGATTAGGCATAGACATCGTCAAACCTGAAGTAGCTAAGCCTGCTGCTTCTATGAAGAATGATTCGTTGTTTGTGCAACCTAATGAATTACAAAACATTGAAATCAATTTATTGAGTTGTATACATTATTTGGATGAATCTACAAAAAAAGAATTAGGATTTTTGTTCAGAGTTATTGATAAAAAATCAGGCAAGAGTTTGTATGAGTTCACTAAGAAGTATGAACAAGTTGTGAAGTTGTTGACATTTTTACAAAAATATACCAATGTCTCCTTGGATGTTCCATTATTCCAAAAAGATGAAGATGGATGTGTGCCTAAACAGATCATAACCAGATTTTTGAACATCAATAACATAATCAAACATGCCGTTAAATTTGGAGTTGATGCAGATAACATCTCTGTGTTGATCAAGTTGGCTGAATTCATATCCACCAACATCAGCATAAACACATTTGGTAGTGAGTTGATGAATTTCAACAAGTTCACTAATGAGGAAGTACAAATTAAGCTTGAAAATTACTGTATGATCAAGAGATACAAGACCATTGGAAGTTCATCTCAATGGAAGTGTAGATGTTTAGGATTGGTTGTTGAAAAGAACACTTACTGGATGAAGTTCTTGGACTTACGTGACAACATACAAGAAGGTTTAAGAATAACCTCCCAAACGAGTTTAGAGTTCTTTGACAACAATGAACAAGATATGGAGAAATATGGCTGTTACAATGGGTTCTATGTTTCTGAAAATGGTAAGAAATCCGCTATTGGAGGAAGTAAAAACAACAGCAAGTTTTACTTATCTTTTGAGACTAGAGAAATTAGGGACAATTGGATCAAGATTCTTTATCAAATTATTAAGACTGGATCTTTGAGTAATATGGAAATCCAACAGAAGCAAGTTTATTCAGATGTTCAATCCATAAAATCAGAAGATTCAGGTGAAACCACTAACAACCATGCTAGAAAGTATAGAATGAGATCATTGTTCCCATTCAATAAAAAGGAAGCTGCTAGTTCCAATCCAAGTGTGGAAAATCTGAGCGGAGAGAGTAATTCCAACCATGAAACTGTTGTTGATAGCACTATAGTTGAGAGTAACAGTTCAGACAACGAAGAACTTGAAGATAACAATAAGATCTTTGGAAACAGTTTACACTTTGCCTTGATGAAGTCAAGTAAGAAGTATAATGATCATGAAGTTCCAAGTATTATTCACAACTGTATTGAGAGATTATACCTAAAGAATGATTATTACTTGAAGGAACAAGGTATTTTCCGTATTTCTGGATCTTCTCTAACAATAAAGACTTTGATGGACAAGTACGATAAAGAGTATGATGTTGATTTGAAGAGTTATGATATCCATGTTGTGTGCAGTTTGTTGAAAACATACTTGAGAAAAATACCAGACCATGGTGGTATCTTGAGCAATGATAGAAGCAGCAGTGTTGATGTGCTAAAAGAAATATGTGATCAACAAACATTGAAGAAAAAGACTGTTATTGAAGTTTTACAAGAAATGAAAAAGATCATATGGAACAGAGATGTCATTGATGCTGAACACTTTGCCCTATGTGCTGTATTCTTTGAAATGTTGAACAAGATTTCCTTAAAGAGTGATTTGAACAAGATGAACTTAAGAAACTTGATCATTGTGTTTGCTCCAACTTTGGACTTACCAGTGGACATCTTAGCCCATTTCATAAGAGACTACAAGTACTTATTCAATGAACAAGAAGGAATTGATAAAACAATCAACAGAGACGATGTCAAAGTCAACATACCTGGTATGTAAATTGTAATTTTATATAACGATAATGAAAATGATTAAAAATAAAAAAAAAAAAATAAAGCCATAAATAAGTGTGATGAATATAATATTAATGTAAAAAGCAAAGTCGACATCTATTCGACGTTTCTCTTTCTCAAAACATTTTCAATGAAGGCTTCACCAGCCTTGTAAGAAGATCTAACCAATGGACCTGATGCACAGTATAGGAAACCCAATTCCAAGGCCTTTTCCTTCCAGTAGTCGAATTTATCCGGGTGTATGTAATCAACAACTTGAATATGTCTCTTTGTAGGTCTCATATATTGACCGAATGTTACAACGTCACATTTTATTTCTCTCAAATCCTTCAAAGTTTGTAAGATTTGTTCATCAGTTTCACCCAAACCCAACATGATAGATGTTTTGGTGATCAATGAAGGAACGGTCTTTTTGGCATGATCCAAAACTTTTAAGGATTGTCTATAAGTGGCTCTTCTGTCTCTAACAAAAGGAGTCAATTCTTCAACTGTTTCTAAATTATGGGCGTATACATCCATTCCGGATTTGGCCATGGTTTCAACACTATCCAAGTTACCCATGAAATCACCACTCAAAGTTTCAACAAGAGTATTTGGAGCCTTTTGTTTGATTTTCTTAACAGTCAATGCCAAATGGGCGGCACCTGAATCTGGCAAATCATCTCTATCAACAGTGGTTAGAACAACGTAACCCAACCCCCATCTGGAAATGGCTTCGGCGGTATTTTCAGGTTCATTGACATCAGGCTTAGCAGGGGTTCTGTTTGTCTTTACTGAACAGAATCTACAACCTCTAGTACAAGTATCACCTAACAACATGATTGTGGCTGTGGCATGGGATTTACCTTTATCACCACCACCCCAACATTCACCGATGTTTGGACACTTGGCTTCTTCACAAACAGTGGCTAGTTTTAGTTCCTTGACGTCTTTTTTCAATTTGCTAAAGTTGGCACCTTTTGGAATGGATACTTTTAACCATGGTGGTAACTTCTTGATCTTTTCCATGTCTCTCTTAGCCTCAAGAACAGGATCAGAAACAGCAAAGTTGGTGGCGTTACCACTGACAAAATCTTCAAATGATGGGCCTTGTTGAGTTAATCTTGTGGATCTTCTTCTTCTGGTGACTACAGGTTCTTCATTGGATAAGAATTGTGTTGTAGAGAATAAACATTTTGGTGCACTCTTTTTTATGTGTGCTAGTTGAGCAACAGATCTAAGCATATGTGATTATGATGAAGAGCAAAGTTGTTTGGGGAATTTATTTTTTCAGTTAGTGATAATGTTATCAGCAAAAGAAGAGAATTCTGATTATTCATTTTTTTTTCCAAGCTTTTGAAATATTCATAAACTTCTTCTAACTGAGACGATGGCTTAAACGCCTTCAAAAAAAAAAAAGAAAAAAGAAAATTTTTTTTTGAAAGGCTTAGAAAAAAAGTTATGGTAGCGATAATATATACAAAGAATATGTCACGTGGATAGTTATGTCCGTAATACTACACGTGACTTGTACATAAAGATAATAAAACTTTTATCAACATTCATTGCCTCTTAACTCTCTTTTGACCAACAACTCCATCATCTCTCTTGGTACATTTAAAGCTATTCTTGACATTTGACTTCACCGTTGTTTTGTAACCTGCAGCACTATCTTCTAAAGGTATAAAAAACCTCACCTCATCACTGATGTTTTTCCATGAAAGTAATGCGTCTGGTCCCTGTTTGGACAAAAACTTAATTATGAAGTATAAGTTTTCTGGTTTCATATTCTTTGTTTTTAATAGTCGTGTATAATAATTCATTGCTCTGTACAACTCAGATTTTCTGCGGTAGTACTCCGGTTGATTCAATGGGACTTCATCATATCTCCCCATGAGGTCCATGAATTCAGTAGTCATTTCATTGACAACACAATGCCAATCCAAGAATGAATACTCCAGAGTTCTTGCTTTATAATCATAATCCTCGTCTAGCTCGCTGATTTCAAATGTAGCAAACCAAAGTCTTATAAAACTATCATGTAATTTGTCATTAGACAACAATGAATGGTATAAGTCATTTAAAGATGTGATTTCATTTATTTTCACCACTTCACGTTTTTCATCTAAGTTTATTTGTTCTAGTAGTAATATAAGATTAAACTCATTCAAGATATATTTAGTGATTTTTTCCTCAATGGCCTTTGTTATGATCACTAATTTTTCATAAGGGAATTCTTTTGGGTCTACTGCAAAGCTTTCTTGTTGATATAACAATGAAATACAAATGAGCCATTCATTAGTAGAGTTAGCTTGTGGCACCATTTTCAAAAACACCTTTGTATCATTTGAAATGTGATCGTCTATGAAAGATGAATGTTTATTAGATAATAACTTCATAAACTTTGAAATCCATTCTCTAGGATTGCTCTTTTCATTGAACTTGTTCTTAGAGTCTACAGAGCTGTGCTTGATGGCAAATGCATCTTTAAATGTTAGCAGATCCTTCTTGACCAGCTCAAACTTGGTGTTGATAAGCTCCTTGTCGTTCATGTGTTGGTGGTTTATCTAATTTTGAGTTTTTTTACTAATCAGAAAAAAGTAATATATGGTAATAACGGCTTGCGTATCTCCGAAATTTTAAAAGTTGTTACTTAGTTGATTATTCACATTGGATGTGGATTGAATAGTCTATATGAGTGGTGAATAGTATATTAAAATGGATTGATCTCATAGTTACTAGTTGAATTTACATTATCTTTAAACTCATTAGCTGTATTTGGTTATTAAAAATGTGAATTATATGTAATTGAATAAATAGTTTTTTATATAAGCAATAACGTCAACTATACTTTTTAACAAATGATTTTAAGTTTTAAACAATTTGTTACTACACTCTATTCAACTTATACTTTACTATTAAATATTAACATCCTTTTAAAACTATTAACTTGTTCTTGTATTTTTTTAATTATAGTCACTTAATGATTAAAAATGTCGGACATAAGCCATATCTTCTCTCACTCTGTCAAACTACCAAAAAAAATCAAAAAAGAAAAAGAGGAAAATTTTTCACAAGTTTTTTTTTTTTAAAAAGAAAGAGAACTAACCATAAAACTATACCTATCATTCCAACATATTAAACCACGAAATCAACATGCATATACATCCTGTTCTACTGAAAAGAGCCGTCTGGAAAGGCCCTAACATTGTTCCACTACCTATAAAAGAAGCTCTACAAGCCAAAAAGCCTATAAGAACAAAAGCAAGAGCTGCTACCATACTTCCCCAATTTGTAGGTCTTGATTTTGAAGTTCATAACGGTAAAGACTTCATCAAAATAAGAATCAAAGAAGATATGGTAGGTCATAAACTAGGAGAATTCTCACCAACAAGAAAGCTTGTCAAGATCAACAACGACAAGAGAAAATAGGCTTATTGGAATTTTTTTTTTTTTTAAAAAAACCTAAATTGATAAACTCTTTATTATCTGTATATAGTTAACAAATTTAAAGTACACATAAAAGCTATGAAATGTCTTCTTGGCATATTAGAACATTCCATTCAGTTTTCTTTGTTCTTTCTTATAGTTTTCTTCTTCCTCTTTTTCATAGTGATGAATATACTGTCCAAGGTGTTGATTATAAATCATTCTCTTAACTGCTAAAAGTTGTTTTCTAACATCTTCTTCTTTTAACTTTCTTCTATGAGCCGCTTCCCTATGTTGCCTTTGTATTGTAGATTTTAATTTTGCCTTCTGTTTTGTGGTCAGAGCTGTACTTTTCTGCAAGCCTGCTGCTTCATAGAAATCAAATCCAATAGTGAAAGATACAGTATTAGCAAAATCAACTTCAACATTAACAGGTTCTTTAGGTTTCAACAAGGCCCTTTCCTTTGCTTCAGCTTTTCTCTTCTTTTGAGCCAATTTCTTTTCATCAATTGTTCTTTGAATTTCAGCTTTCAATTTTGCCATTTGTTCTTGTTTTTCTTTTGATATCGGTTGTGACTTTGCCTTCATTTCGTTGAATTCTGACAATGATTTCAAAGTGTCCATGAAATTTATTTTAAGCTCTTCATTTTGCTTTTCTTTCATCATTTCTAATTCTTGTCTAATTATGACATTATTCAACTCTTCTTGTGTGGCCTTTTCTTCTCTCTTGACCATGATATCGGCAGATTTAACAAAGTCATCCAAAAGCTTTTTATTAGCCTCTTCTACACTTAAACTATCCTTCACCTCCAAATACTCTTTCCATTCATCATACCTCTTCTTTTTTTGTTGTTGAACTTCTTGGATCACACTGTACTTTGTTGTAATATCTTTAAATTTCAATCTTTCCTTTTTATCAAAGTATGTAGAAATTTCTTCAATCTTGTCTTCCATAGATAACTCCCACAATGTTAAGACATTATTTCTTGTTTCTAAAGCATCCAAAAGTTCTTCTGGTATTTCAGTTTTTTTGACAGATAAAGTTACTTTTTGAGAAGTAATCTCTTGAATAATTAGTTTCGCATGCTTCACATAATCAACTTCTTTATCCAATGCTTCCATGGCCATATCTAAATTATCAAAACTTGTTTTCGATTTATGCTTGTTAAGTGGGATTTTGAACTTTTTGGACAACACTTCTAATGTTTTATCGGCCTCCTTCAATTGGTCTAAACAATCTTTACCAACCTCAGTCAACTCTATTAAGATTTGTTCCTTTTTGGAGATATCATTGGAATGCTGTTCATACAAAAGTTCCATTTCTTCTAAAGATTGTAAGTTCTTTTTACCACTCAAAATAAGTTCGTTGAACTGTTTCAACAATATCTTTACTTTTCTAAATTTAGCTAATGCAGAATTTATTACAGAATTACTGATGGGATTTGATTTACCCATAAATTGGCTGAACCATACAGAAGAATACAAATTTGAATTGAAATGTTTCTTTGTTAATCCATCAGCAACGTTACATTCACTAGGCACATAAGTTGTGTTGATTTCACTGAAATCAACTGAGTTTAAATATTCATAAAGTCTTAGATCACTTTTTTGATAAGAACTTTGTTTATGCAAAGTGATAGCATTCAAAACACTAACATTGTCAATGTATGAAATGACTTTGATTTTATTTGTTTTCTTTAAGAAGTCTTTCAAAAACTTCTTCATGATTACAACGTTCTTTGTAGCTGAAAGAGCAGCATGAAGTTCGGCACCGTCAATATAACTTAGAATCTCATTGTCCACAACAGATTGCATGTATGCAAGTCTGTTGTTCACAAAATAAACTTGACCAGTTGCCGAAACTTCATTATTCAAACTTGCATCGGTGAAAACAGTGATTTGTAGACTATCCTTTGGAATTTGCGGTGGAATAGTGAATCCAGATGAATTAGATTTAGCTTTAGTAATATTGGCTTGATAACTAATGACATTAGGTTTTAAGCTTTTTAATTTAACCAAAGTCTTCCACAAATAAACTTTTAAAACAGCTGTAAACTCAACATCTTCAAAGTTGCTCAAAATTGATGTTATGTGATGCATTTCAGGTTCCGTTCTACAAATCCATTTTAACTTTTGTATGATTAATTTGGTATCTGTTTCTTCAATATTATCAATTTTCTCTTTATATTCAGGATTCATGTCAGCATCTAGCGATTGAATCAACTTGAAGGTATATTCCTTACTCGGAGAAAAAGATGTTAATGCATCATGTATATCTTTATCTTTTTTAGTTTTCATTAAAACCAAATTCAGAATATCTTGTTTCTGTGGGGTTAAAACATCTTTTAGTAAAGAGTTGATAAGTGACGCAGATGAAATCGTATTCATTTTAATATCCAAATGATAGAATGTAGAGCTACTTGAAATACCAATTGAGCTACGTATTTTATCTAAAATTTCAGTGTTTTGTTTTCTTATTTCTTTCATTGTTTGTCCAGCAGGCGATATGATCAATAACTGGGAGTTTTTAACAACAAAATAGAAATCTTTGTACAAGAAAAAGTTAGGATAATTTGGTGAATCAACAATACCTATAAGATTGTTTTTAAAAGCCTGTACTATTTTGTTATCAATTTCGTCCAAAGATAATTTTGGTGTGAAGAACAACATTTTTGATGATAATCCTGTTAGTTGTGATAAAACATTATTATTATTCGTCACAAACCCATCTTGTGTACCTTTATATTTTTGAACAAGATTATAAGCATTGAAAACGTAATTCTTTTCTGATAAGTATGCCTTTAATGTACCAAAGTTGATATCAAAGTTGGGATCAACCATAGTTTTAGTGAAATCTTTGGTTTTTTCAGTTAAAGATTCTTTGGAAGAGAGGTTGACAAACTTCATATTAGATTGAAGTTTTGAGTCTTCTGTACTAGTTATTGAAACTTCACTTATGTACTTTGTATATTTCTTAGCTTCTGATTTCCCAATATCAGATATGTTATATAATTTTGTCAGATCACTCCAATTGTTAATGTTTCCATTACCTGATTTGACTAGATTGACCTCATTTGCTATATTCAATTTTTGGTTCTTTTTGCTATTCAAGACTTTATCTATATTCACTGAAATTTGGGGGAGACTGTTGGTGGAATAGAGAAGCCTTTGGAAGCCCATGCACAAAGGTCTTTGTATAGTACCTACTTTACCAATAATCATTATAAATGGATATGTTTTGGTTGTGTATGTTAACCTCATGTTAACTAGTGAATAATTCAAAAGAAAAAAAAGAAAAGAAAAAAAATGGTTGGCCAAGTGAGCGAAAATTCGATGAGGTGAATTACTCAAGGTTGTTTCAATGATATGGTCTAAATTATCACATTGACCTTTAAGGGTTATGAATGTACGATTTCAAGGTTTTGATTACAATAGATGGTTTAAAAGTATTTGATTATTAATATATGTAGATTGATTGGTACGATTTCTATGATTTTCAACAGCAATTCTGGATTTGAGCTATTTATACATGCATTGACTGAGACTACTTAGACTTTGAAAAGGAAATTCCAAAATTTTTAATTGAATGATTCAAACACATATGAATTATCTCTAATTTGATAATAATATTGGTTATCTTAGCTTTGTCAAGGTATTCAACCTGCTACTTGCTTTTTTAAAAAATTTCCTATTTTTAAGTTCAATTTATAACTGTTTTTTTCTTCAAACTTTTCCACATGCTTTTTTTTCAAAATTCACTTATAACATGAGTTAAGAGAGTCATGATCATGTTTGAACCAAACCACAAAAACCATTGATTATGCTTAATAAGATCAATTTTACACTTCAGAAGGAATTTTACTCCACTGTTAATGACTCTAAACATTTTTATCAAAAGACAATTAACTTACCTACCACTTCTTTCCAAGTGAAAAATGGAAGTAAATTTAAAATTAACGAAGAATTAAACCAAAAGTTAATTTACAAATCATCTTCTAAATTATACAAAGACCAATATAATGAAATGAGATCCAAGAGTGATATTAAAAGAGACGACATATTTATTCTTCATGATGGGCCTCCGTTTGCCAACGGTGATATTCATTTAGGTCATGCTTTGAACAAAACTTTGAAAGATGTAATTAACAGATCAAACATCTTGCACAACAACAAGTATGTTCATTACAAGTTTGGTTGGGACACTCATGGTCTTCCAATTGAACAAAAAGTATTAGAAAACGATAAAATTTTAAGAAAAAAGAACTCTAAATTGGC
The DNA here is from genome assembly GCA_030573475.1 of Hanseniaspora thailandica (nom. inval.). Lineage (NCBI taxonomy): Eukaryota > Fungi > Ascomycota > Saccharomycetes > Saccharomycodales > Saccharomycodaceae > Hanseniaspora > Hanseniaspora thailandica (nom. inval.). The sequence goes on along the minus strand of JAJMDF010000224.1, from coordinate 59,718 downwards.
TCCACTTGAAACAGATTCTTTAGGATTAAGACAGAAATGTAAAGAATTAGCATTGGAACAATTAGAAATACAAAGATCATCTTTCAAGAAAATGGCCATTATGACTGATTATGAGAACTATTACACCACTTTGGACAAGAAATACGAACTCAATGAATTAAGCTTATGGAATGAAATGACTCAAAAGAATTTGATATATGTCAAGAATAGACCTGTTAAATGGTCTGTTGAGTACCGTACTGCACTAGCTGATGCTGAAATTGAATTTAACCCTGAACATAAATCTCATGCAGCTTATGTCAAGTTCCCAATTGTCAATGAAGATAACTTATATGCAATAATTTGGACTACTACTCCTTGGACTTTGTTAGCCAATCAAGCTATAGGTATTAACACAGAGTTGACTTATTGTAAAATTGGAAGTGACACCTCAAACGAAAAATACATTGTAGAAAAGGAATTATTCTTGAAGCAAAAAATCCCAAACACTCAAGAGTTTAAAATTATAGAAGAATACAATGATGGCAAAGCTGTAGAACTACTGAACTTATACTACCAAAACCCATTTGTCAAAAACGCCACTCCTTTAAAACTAATATCTCATCCTCAAGCAACCAACACTTCTGGTACTGGTTTAGTTCACATTGCTCCAGCTCATGGTGAGGTGGATTATGAAATCTCCGTTGAAAACAACATTGTTCCTATAACTCCTGTAACCGAAAAGGGTACTTATGATTACTACCCCGAAACCAAACCTGATGAATGGAACTATGCCATTGATTTTTCCACCAAGAATCCAAAAGTATTAAGTCCATCCACAACTTCTGAAATATTTAAATTTATGAACGATAAAAACATGTTATTGCACGATCACATTTATACCCACTCTTACCCATACGATTGGAGATCTAAGAAACCTGTGATAACCAGATTAACCACCCAATTGTACGTTGATATCGAGAATGTCAAACAACAAGCTGATGCATTGTTGAAAGATGATGTCGTCAAGTTCAAACCAGAATCAGCTAAAGACAGATTGATGAGTTATGTCAAGAACAGAGAATCTTGGTGTATCTCCCGTCAAAGAGCTTGGGGGTTGCCAATCCCTTGTTTGACTGATGGTAAGGGAAACATGATCATTGGTGGGGAGACTACAAAGCATATAGTAGAAAGAATCAACAAAGTTGGAATTGAAAAATGGTTAAACTTTTCAGAAAAGGATATTTCTGAGTGGTTGACGGAGAATGCTCCAAAAGATCTACAAAAATCGAAGTTTACTTTAGATGTTTGGTTTGATTCAGGAAGTTCTTGGAAAGATTTACAAGATGACTTTAAATTTTTGAATGAGAAAGATTTAGTTGCGGATTTATACTTGGAAGGTAGTGACCAACATAGAGGTTGGTTCCAATCTTCATTGTTGATCAAATTGATGACTTCAGGTAACATTCCTCCTTATAAAAAAGTTGTTACTCATGGATTTGTTTTAGACAAGGCTAACATGAAGATGTCTAAGTCTATTGGTAATGTTATAAGTCCAATGGAATTAATTGAAGGTGCACCAAAGAAGCAATTGTTTTCTTTAGATGTTGATGGGTTAAGAATGTTGTTGGCTTGTAGCAGTTTCACTTCTGATGTTTCTGTTGGCAGACCTACAGTACAAGCAGGATTTGAGTTAATGAAGAAGATTAGAAACTCTTTGAAATATTTGATCGGAAGTATTGATATTCAAGACAGCAAGGACTTTACCTTATTGCCTGTAAGCGAATTGTCCAATTATGATAAGTATATCTTATCCAAGCTACAAGATGACGTAAAGGAAATTGAAAAGAATTACAGAAATTACGACTTCACCTTGGTTTCTAAGACTATTTTGGATTTATTGAACACCACTATGAACACTGACTACATCTTATCTACCAAAGACACCTTATACTTTGAGAATAAAGATACTTCATTGAGAAGAAAACAAGTTGCATCTACATTTGTTTACATCATTGACTTCTTGAGATACTCTCTATCTCCGATCATGCCATTAACTTTCCAAGAAATCTGGGACACATTCTATGTCAAGTATGGTTTAGATGACGAAGTTGTTGGGAGAATTTTGAAGGGACAAACACCATTTACTAAGCCTTGGATGGTTCAAGATGTTGTTGAATACAAAAACATCGATAAGGAATTGAACTTAAGAGATAAGTTTAATAATCTATTCAAGTATTATGTTAAGAAAGAAGATGTCAAAGATATCAATGGAAATGCATTGACTAAAACTACTGATGTAGATGTTGTTGTTAAGTACAAGAACATTGCTGACTTAGATAAGTTATTGCTAAATGAATTGATCACAGCTTCCAATGTCACCTTTGAAGAAGTTGAATCAACTGTCACTGAAATTGAATACTCCAAGAACGAAGACAATCAAATCATTGAAAGTGTGTATACTATTGAATTAGAAGCCGACCAGGAGTACTTGGGGGTTGAACTATCCATTGCAAACAATGAAAGCTGCAGCAGATGTTGGAAGAAGACTGAGGTGAATGACAAGCACATCTGTGAGAGATGTTCATCTGCCATTAATTAAAGAAAGTAGATCACGTTTTATCCTGTATATAGAGCGCGTGCGGAACACAGCATTCCGCACAGCAAAGAGCACTACGAGTGCGCGTTAAACTTGTGGAGCGATCATTTCCAGCGTTTGGGATTTTTTCAAAAGCTACTCCAGAATTCTGTTTACTCATCGGGAGAACCGGACATTGCCTTATATAAATGATGGTACACAAGCGTAGTTTTTGAAAATTGTCAAACCTTTAAGGATTGTAAACAGACCAAATAAAAAACACACATATCTATATATCAAAATGTCTACACACCCTACTGTATTAGTTATTGGTGGTACTGCCGGTACAGGTAAGTCCACCATTGGTGAGTCTTTAGTCAACCTTCTACGTCTTAAATATCCGAACGCCCAGTTCTTGGAAGGTGATAGACTTCACTCCAAAGAAAACATTGAGAAGATGTCCAATGGTATTCCTCTTTGTGATGATGATAGATGGGGCTGGCTTGAAAGAATCAGTTCTGAATCATCACACTCAGCTTCAGTCAACGATGGTCTTTGTATAGTCACATGTTCTTCTTTGAAGCTGAAGTATAGAAATTATATTATAGATAAAAATCCAAACACTATATTCTTCTTCTTGATGATATACGCCTCACCAAAGGAAATTCTGATGAGATTGACTAGAAGAGAAGGTCATTTCATGAAGGCAAACATGTTGAATTCTCAGTTTGCAGATTTGGAATTACCTTTGAACAACCAAGTAGAGCCACATAGTAGAGTTATAACTGTTGATGGTCGTTTAGAACATCATGTTTTATTAGAAACTTTCGATGTTTCTTTCGAATTGTTAAGATCAAGAAGTTTAAAGGCACAAATCTTGGAAATATTCCAACTTTATAGAGATGAAAGAAATCCATGTTGTAACGATAAGGATTTCAAGAATAGTTTGACGGTTGATTTAGTTTTGAACGAATTAAGTTGGGTCAACGTTCCCGCAATCAAAAATGAACTACAAAATCTTGTGATGGATGGGTTCTTGGAAGAAATCCAACAAGGTCTTGAATATAGATTGAAATGATTAAAATGATTGGATATTATATACAGGATGTTAAATCTAATTCTATAAAAAAGAAAGTTAAAAGTTTTGAAAAAAAAATTGTATGTTAAGTTATGGGTATGATGGTTGGTTGTACTGAGAAAACATTGAGTCCTTCATGTCCATGCTCATATTGTTATCTTCCATTGCGTTGCTATATGAGTGCATTCTACTCAAGAATGACTTAATGTTCATGTTTAAGTTCCCTTTCTGTTCAACATAATCCTTACCGAAGGCCTCATTTTCGAGGCTTAATTCAAAAAAAGAGCTTTGATCATTGTTTCTGTTAACTCTCTCATCATTGAAGTTTAAGTAATTGTTGTTTTGAAAATCAAAAAGATTGTTGGCATGTGGTAGTGTTGAACCAGTTGAAGACAATGTTCTCATGGTGTTCTCTCTAGTATTTACAACAGTATTCAAAAATTGACTGGGCTGAATATTAACACTTTTATTGGAAACATTACCAAAATTTGGGTGATGATAGAATTGATTCATAAGCGCTTCATAGCTCACATCTTTTGAAATCTCAGGAAAAGTTTGAGCTGGCTTTCTCTTTTTCAGAATTTCATCAATTTCAAAGTTCTCCAATGGTCTGACAAGACCCAATCTTCCACCTTTGACATTCTTGTTAGTAGTGGCATCAACACTATCCCTTAAAAATTGCTCCGATTTTGCAACTCTTTCAATGAAATAGGTTAATACTTCACTATCACCTCTTTCCCAGGGATTCAAGGACATGATTCCATGCAGCTTAACACCAGCCAATGGGTCAGAATTAAAATCAGTCAAGTTGTTATAGCTTTTATTCTTGGCAATGTATGTTTCACCCATGTTTTCAGTACCAATCAACAATTCCAACATATCATCAGACAAATCCAAAATCTTTGACAAAACTCTTTTATTTTTGATGAAATGAGAAAAGGTGTTATCTGATGGAATAGCCTTTAACCATGGGTTTCTAGTAGTCAACAAGTTCATCAATATGATAGTCAATGACCAAATATCACCTGCAATGGTTGGGTATTGTTCTCCATTTGAGAAAGACATCATCAATCTCAATCTATCATTCACTTTGGTGTTTAAAATATGTTCCTTGACAACATCCGAAGTGCCAGAAACTCTTTCAGGTGCCATGTAATAGGAACTTCCTACACATGTGTCAAGATTCAAAAAAATCTTGTCAGTGGCAAGACCAAAGTCACATAGTTGGATGTTATCATCAGAATCAAGTAATATGTTTTCTGGTTTGATGTCACAGTGGTAAATTCCTATATCAGCCAAGTTTTTAATCAATCCTGCTAGTTGGATAAAACATTTTTTGATTAATAGTGGATTGTTGATGAAGTGTTGTTCATCCACAATGGAAGTGAATAGATCCATAGGGTAGTATTCCATGATTATGAACACAGCAATGGATGATTCTAAAATTTCGCTTATTTTTACTACATTTGGAAGGTGGTTACTCTTCAAGTGTAAGATAATTTCTCTATAATATGAGTTCTCATTTTGTAGTTGATCCAATGGCATATTCATTAATGAACTTAGGTTCAATGAGGGTAGAAATATTTTATAAGATAAGGATTTGAAGTAGTGGTATAATTGTGTTTGAAGTATATTTGATTTTTTTAGGTTTGGGTTGTCTAAATGGCTTGTATTTGATTCTTGCTTTAAAATCGCCTTACAAGCGAATTGCTTAGAAGGGTCATTTAAATCCTGGCAGAGATAAACCAGGCCAAATGCTCCAGAGCCTATTTGCTTTATTATTTTATAGTTATTAATCTGAGCATTGATGATCATTGTAGTGTGGGTGTATGTTGTAGTAGTATGTCTTTGGTGCTATATTTGTCCACTTTGAAATCAACAAGTCCCAAGGTGTACATTTTTAAAATAACCCACAAAAGCCTTATATACTCGTGAGGCAATATATACGATTTTGATTAACCGCCTCATGTTTTATGAATATGGTATGATTTTTTTTTGGTGTGGCTGAAATCATTCGATGGCCAAATATCACATGTTCCTGCTTTGGGCGGGGAAAACCAACAAAAAAAGGACACCCCAAATGATCAACAAAGGAAATAAAGTCTATAGCGAGGATAATGTACACTTGACTTTCCTTATATATATAAATTTCTTATAATCTCTCAATAATGACACTGGAAGCACCACCACCACCGTTACAGATGGCAGCTAGACCCTTGTCTCCGGCCTTACCTTCTTGTAACAAAACAGACAACAAGGTGACTATCACTCTGGCACCAGAACATCCTAATGGGTGACCCAAGGCAACAGCACCACCGTAAACATTAACCTTATCTTCTGGTAAACCTAAAATCTTAGTGTTGGCAATGCCAACTACAGAGAAGGCTTCGTTGAATTCGAAATAAGAAATATCCTTTAATTCCAAGTTGGCATGTTTCAAGGCCTTTGGAGCAGCTAGAGATGGAGCCCAAGTGAAATCGCATGGTTCATGGGCAGCTTCACCCCAACCGGAAATCTTGGCTAATGGAGTTAAGTTCAATTCTTTTAATTTCTTTTCGGAAACTAAGATCAAGGCACAACCACCATCGTTGATAGGAGAAGCGTTGGCTGGAGTGATGGTACCGTTTTCCTTCTTGAAACAAGTTCTGGCAGATTTTAACTTTTCTTCATTCAATCTGAATGGTTCTTCGTCTCTATCGTAAACAACATCTGGCTTACCTCTGAAACCTTTGACTGTGATAGGAGCAATTTCTTCCTTAAATTTATTATTTTCATGAGCTTGTTGAGCCTTTTTATAAGAGTTGATAGCAAAGTTATCTTGTTCTTCTCTTGAAATGTTGTAATCAACAGCACACTTTTCAGCATGTACACCCATGGCTTGGCCGTCATAAGCATCATTCAAACCATCTCTTTGAATACCATCAACAACTAATTTTTCACCAAATCTGAAACCAGATCTACCTTGAGGTAAGTAGTATGGGGCATTGGTCATGGATTCTGCACCACCAACAACAACAATGTCATTGGTACCAACCATGATGGATGAAGCACCGTTGATGAAGGCCTTCATACCAGAAGCACAAACCTTGTTGATGGTAGAAGCAACAATGTTCTTGCTTAAACCAGACTTCAATGCAACTTGTCTAGCAGGGTTTTGACCAACATTGGCAGAAATGACATTACCAAAGACAATTTCATCAACATCTTCTGGTTTGATTTGCGGAACTTTGTTCAAAGCAGCCTTCAAGGCAGTGCTACCTAGTTCAACGTAGTCGATGGATTGTAAGCTACCTTGAAAAGAACCAATAGGGGTTCTGGATGCAGCAACAATATAAACAGGTGGTGTAGTCATAGTAATAAAAAGTATATGAGATTATTATTTGGTTTTTGCTGTATGTAATTTTGTTCACTGATTTAAGTGTGTGTGTTTTTTTCTTAACGTGTTACAGAAGTAGACGAGGATGTGGATTTCCGACAAAGAAAATTTTTACACAGCCAGAATTTCCTGTTTTGCATATTTTCATTTCGCGCTTAATTTTATTTTTTTTATAAACGAAGGTTTAATCAATTTAGAGTTTCTATATAGGGGAATATGATCACTTTTTGTGCTGACTGGTTATCAGCTGCAAACAACTCTCAACATACAAGTCACAACCACCGTTCTCTTCAATTATCTTCATGGAAGCATCTTGCAGCCATACATGGTCCTCGTTGAATTGATTCAGCTTGTCGTGTTCAGTGGCTACAACTGCTATGTTTCTTGTCGATGGGATTCTTATACTTTGAGACTGGATGTTCTTCCATCCTATTTGATTTGACACCTTAATGACTTGGTTGACGAGAGAAGCATACTTGGAGTTACTCTTACCGTTATTGCTATTAGTATGTTGGTTTAAGTAATTATTTTCCTTTTTGTTGGAATATCTAACCTTCTTAGCATTGAAGTCATAAGAACAGCATGGCAAGACCATGAATGGGTATCCCAATAAAGGTATCCAACAAGTTAGCTCATCAGAGTGATTACCAATTATGAATGTGATTTTCTCACTCGATGACCATTCCATAGTATTGATCAATTTACTCTTTTGTATATCTTGTTTATCATACTGGATCTTTGAATTAGTGGTTATAGGATCAGCATTAAAATTTTTGATCAAAAACTTTGTCTTATTGGACATACTCAAGTTAGGCACCAAACATTGTTTCTTCAGATTCTCTTTCACCTCATTTGAATATAACTTTTCATTCACCCATGACTTTCTTTCTCTTAAATCATAACCTTGTCCTGCAATGCCTTCAGATATCAGAATAAAAACCAAAGAACCATTTCCACAACCAAGATCTTTGAATTCAAACTTTTCCTTATTGTAGATTATATCGCCATACTTTAAAATCCATAGTTCTATTAGGAACGCAGCAATGGATATTTCTTCAAATACATGTTTATTAGGATCTGTGACTTCACACCAATTGTCATAGAGATATTTCCCATACTTTTGTTTTAGAAGAACATATCTATCTTGGAACTTCTCCTTGGTGATAATCTTATCATGCTCTGTCTGTTTCTTATATCCATTCTTGTTACCTATACTATGTTTACAAGCTGTTTCTAACAGCTTCTTTGATGTTCTGATCAATCTATTTTTGGAATCTGTAAAGTCAGTAGTCATTTGGGTTTCATTAATTGGATAATACAAACATTTTATTTCGTCTTGTGTATAATGAATGTTTATGGACTTGACATTTGGTATGTAAAATGGAAAGGTTTCTTCGTCTATGGCATCTATGTTGTTTATGTGTGGAGTATAATTGATTATTATGTCATTTTCGTTGTCCTTATTTTTTAAAATCAAACATGTTTGATTGATTAAACGATCTTTAAATGGATTTCTTGGATATATTCTTCTCACATACCCTTTCACTAAGCTATAATTATCAGGGATGTAATTCAGTTTCATAGAGACATCATCGATGTTCAAAGTTTTATATTCAGGGTTCAATGTTTGGGAAATTAACTCTTGATTGGTCTCAGGTTTATTCATACTTGGGTCAAAGGTCATCAATATGTCAGCTCTTAAAATAATAGTTGAGTTGATGTTAGGTAGCTTAATGACATTCTCCATAGCTTGAATGAAGTTATCTTTACCGAATGGAAGAGGCTCTTTGCAGTCACCCTTATAAACCGGTATGAAACTCTCAACAGAGCTATCCTTGTTAATTATATGATTGAAATGTATAGATTTGTATTCACTATTTGACATGATCTTAATGTTTTTTTGTATGTCAATGTTGTTGTGTGGTTCTGAATATTGTCGATGAGTTTTCTAAATTCAATTCATAAAAAAAAAAATTGGAAAAAATTTGTTGGAAAAATGACGGTCGCAAGATTGCACGTGATGTGCTCTAATTCCGAATAAGCTTTCCGAGAAATTAGCAAATCAGAACGTTAGAATTAAAAGGCTAATATGATGTACAGAATGTAATGCCATTGAATGGTCAAGTTAACTTTAATGCTGATATGACTTTAATGCTATTATTTATGTTCATAATTCGAGAAAAAACATGAGGAATTGAACGTAGGTTTTCATACCTTAAACATTGCTTATACTATCAACACCCTACCAACTGTTAAGTTCCTTTTGTGTCCAATCACTTCCATTTGTTCATAACTTTATCAAACATTCATAACATCAGCTCACTCTCTATTAACAGCTACAATCCTTTCTTGAAGAAAAGAATTATATTACCCTAAACGGCAAACAAAGGATATGACGCGTTACCAAAAAAAAAAGAGTTACATGGAAAAAAATCTTTCTGCTAATTCCATGCAATGTTCAGGTAACTTCTAGGAAAGTGTTGGTAAATTAAAGAGGTGGTCAAAGACCTATTAGGACATCATTTATGAGACCTTACTTTACTTTTCATACTGGCATCAAAGCTTTAACCAGTCACCTTCCCAACCCATGCTCTAGAAGTATACCCACACGTTTAACTAATTCTATATTTATAACGTGAACAAATCAGAAAAAAAAAAAGCTAAGAACAAAAAAAATAACAAACAAAGCGGCGGTGTGTGGAAAATATCCATGGGAAAATTTTTTCAAAAAGCTGCAATAACTGTTCTAAACAAATTAATTATCAATCAATAGTCCACTACCAAAACACCAGAAATCATGATCAACATTCTTACTATAGGAGACTCTCCTTATGTACACTTATACAACTGGATTTTCAGCAAGTTCGACAACGTCAAGACACACCACAAAACCTCCAAAAAATATAACATCATTATCAACAATACCCCTATAAACAACGACAACTATTACCCTACCGGAAACATCGATATTAAGGTTAAGTATGATTATATCTTTATACACTCCAACTCTTTGGAAGACTTGAATACCCACTTTTCATTAATCAACACAGATTTAATGCATTCAAGCACCAAACTTATTATAGATAATACCGGTTCTATTCCATTAACAAACTTTATAAACCAAAACTATGGAAAATTGAACAATGCCATATTTCTATTAAATCAAATTAATATTAATCCCTCTAAGTTTGAAAACAATACCATCACATATAACCTAGGAAAAACCAACGATAATAACATATTGATAAACACCGAAGATAGTTCATTCACCAACTTCATGACTGAACATTTTTCAAATTTCAATGTTATAACAAACTTGTCCAATTTCAACAGTTTAGTTATCAAGTATAACATCTATTTTATTATCATCCAATCATTGATGTTGGTTTTTGAACTAGAATCTATTGAAAAGTTAGAAAAGTTCATATTATGTAAGCCAATTTTAAAAGGTTTATTCAGTGAAGTTGTTAACATCAATGGAGTTAAAGACGATGGTGATTTCAAGAACTTGAAAAACTACTTTAAGTGGTTACACCTGAATGAAAATTTAATCAATCCAATAGAAATTCAATTATTTGATTTGAACCTTGATAACTCATTTGACATCAACATTTTATACCCTATCTTATTAGCCGATGATTTGAGTTTCAAAATTCCATACCTTGAATTTTTATACTCAATCTTACAACAACTAAAGCTTTACAAAAAGACCAATGTAAGATTTTTGAATAAGTTGATGTACTCCAACAAGCTGAAGGAGTTGAACCAAAAGTTGGTAACTTTAGACAACAATTTGAATGAGCAAAACAATGTACTAGTAAGTCAATTGGACAGTTTAAAATCCACCAATGCTATTATAAATCAAAAAAATGAAAATTTGATAAATGAAAATGATTCCTTAAAGTCGCAACTTAAGATACAGGTTTCAGACTTACAAAAGAGATTGAATGATGAACATTTGTTGAACCAAGAGTTATTGGCTAAACTGGAGAACATTCAAGTCCAAGATTTGAAAGATGTTGAGGACGAACCAGACAACAAAGAAAAACAACAAACTTATAGAAAATCCATAAACTCTCAGTTACGTTTAATGCTAAGTGATGATGAAATGGAAGACTTTGTTGATGCCAATGACTCTCCTGTTAAAACTGAGTTTGCTGTTAAGAACAGAAGATCTATTCAAGGTGTGAATGCTCAATTTAACTCTCCTAGAAGTAACACCGAAATTGGTATCAAGGCTCTTGAAGAGGTTCAAATGTTCACTGAATATGGTATTTATTACGGATCACCTGAAAAGGTAATGTCTGAGGATATGGAGGTTGAAATCAATGATATTAAAAACACCGATGTTGATAAGACTGATATCAACACTGAAGGTGATAATGTTGAAATGAGTGATCTAAAGCGTAAGGAGATGGAATTGAATCACAGAGAAATGATGTTGAAGCAAAGAGAGAAGATGTACAACGACTCTATAAGAAAGTTGCCACCTCCGCCAAAGCAACAATTCCCACCAATGCCAAGAAAGTCATCATTGAACAACTTGCAAAGAGTTCCAGTCTATCCAAATGGTCAATTCAATCCTCAAGTGCAATATAACCAGCCTGTTCAATACAATCAACAAATACAATACAATCAGCAATTGCAGTACAATCAACCAAATATGCAGTACATGCCACACCCACCACATGGTGTAGCCAACTATGGTAGATCAGTCAGTCAACCTATCCAAAGCCACACCCATCAATCTGCTTTATCCCACCCTGTTCATATTAAAACCTCTAGAAAAAACAGAACTTCTATAATCCCAACTGCATCCAAAATGAAAAAGGATGACATTTTGAAGAATGAAGGATTGGGCGACTATCCAGGATTTGGTGGCAGTTACAACGTCATTAGTGCTAATAACAGTTCTGGAAATTTGTTGAACAATCAAGCCAATTTGAGTCATGGAAGCATTCCGATGAATCATGGTCATTTCACTTCCAATCCGAATATATCCCACGGCAGCATCAACATGGTGTCGAATGAAGGAAATTTGAGTCAAAACAGCATCAGCAAAAAAAATAGTGTAGTACAATTAGGTGTTGTAGGGAACGGACAGAGTAATAATGCTAGTACACCTAATGCGAACCAACATTTGAGTGGGTCATCGTTGAATAATCATACAGCTACTTCATCAAATACATTTGTTAGTAGTAATAATGGGGCTAATCAATTGCCTAAGAACTTGAACGGTGGGGATAGTCCATTGGATGCGATTGAAGAGAGTCAAAAGGTTGATGTAGTTGATGAGTTTAAGTATCAAGATGTTACTAGTGATGAGTTTAAATTAGATGTGAAGGATGCTGAGGTTAAAAGTGAAGATAAAAAGACAGAGAAGAAAAAGAAGAAGAAGTCATTGAACATATTTGGTAACCGTAAAGCTTCCTAGTTGTATATAAAATGTTATGAATTTATGTCTTTTATGAATGATAAGATGTTGGTAGTGGGTTTGCCGAAGATTTGCATTGTTGAAAATCGGACTTAAGCGTAATTATCAACGTTAGGTAAAAATTTTCAAAATTTCGAACTTTTCTTTCTTTTTTTTTGGTTCTTTTTTCAACATAAAAATTGCTATCTTAACAGAAAATAATCATCAAAAATTAAAACCAATTCACATTTTATACACTCTATTTCCCCTACATAATGGTAGTCAATCAAGCTAAACTTGCTAAATTAAAAAAATTATCTGCTGCCAACAAAACCACCAAAGTTGGTGGTAAAAGAATAACCAAAAAACCAACTCAAAGCACTACCCAAACCACAACCGAAAAGATCGTTGATGTTATGAAGGATCATCAATCTTCTGTTTTACCAAGAATAGCTGAAATCAACTTTTTCTGTGCTGATGGTAACATTATACATTTTGAATCCAGTTTAATACAAAAGCCAATCGTCATACAATCCGAATCCAGCTTCATCACAGCCATACCTAATGCCAAATACGAATACAAGAGCATCACCGACTTGGTTCCAGGAATCATCAAGCAAGTGGGTATCCAAAACACCGAGTACTTGGAAAAGGCTACTGAATATTTACAAAAGAAGTTGAGACAAGTCAACTTGGACATAGACAATGATAAAGACGGCATCCCAACCATTGCGGAGGGCAAGACATTCTCCTAAGAATTAAAACATCAGATGTATTTATATATGAAGAGATACAATCAATTTCTCCTTTTTGATATCAACTTCTAAGTTCAGATTCCATTTGTAGTTCCGTTGGTGGTCTTTCTGGCATGACACCGTTGTTCTCATCAATGAGTTTTTTTCTGTTTCTATCACATGTCTTGGTTCCCATATGTCTCTTCATGGCATCGGTTCTGGCAAAGCCCTTGAAACATTTCGGACAAACATTCTTACCTCCATTCATGATAACATGTTGTTTTCTATGAAGTTTGAAACTGATTGGATCGTCAAATGATTTTGGACATAGATCACATTGTTTGAAGAAGTCGGTGTTATGATTGATTGAAGTAGAAATGCTGTTATTGTTGCTACTATTCTTATTATTATTGATGGTGACCGGCACAAGTTTCTTTTGAATATCCACAGACGAATCCGAAGACAAGCTAATGGATTGTTTATGTTGTTTGCTTTTGTTGTTAGATATATGCACAATCTTGGAATCGTGTGCGTCTCCATCAAAGGCCACCACACTGACGCTGTTTCTAGATTTGTTTATACTTTTATTTTGTGATCTTAATGTTGCTTGTCTATTAGATAATCTATCCAAAAACTCAAAGAAAGTCATATCAATCAACTTCTTTGATGTATTAAATTGTTTTTTGTTTTTAATGTACAGAATAGACTTGTGAATCTCTTTAGAGTTGTCATTGAACTTGTAACTCTTGGTTATTAGGCCAGGTGATGAGGGTGTTTGATTGCTAACAATACCAGTATTGCTAGTGCTTCTTATGTTGACACTTGGTATATTTTGACCTATAGAGTTGTTCAACATCATGGTGAATGGTGATTGAGGGTTCACACTAGGAATGGAATACAAACTAGTAGGTTGAGCCATGGAATTCTCAACAGTGTTGTTGTTTAATGAAATGGATGGAATAGGCGACATAGATCTGTTTATGTTGGTTATAGGAGAGTTGATGGTCCCTGAGGTCTTACCAAACAAAGGCTGATTCTGGTGGTTCATGGTAATTGTATGAGCTTGTACGGTGGTGTATAACTAAGGTTATTCTCTAGCTTTTTGTTCACTATTGATTACCATCATCAGCATATTATCTTTATAATCGATTGATTACTAATTGTTAAGAAAAAAAAAGGTGGAAGTCAAAACTGTGGTGATTTTCTTTAAAGGGTCAAAAACGGCAAGCGGCCCGTCTGGAAGCAAAAACTGTGGAATGGACAAAACTGTGGATACTTTTTTTCATACTCGGAGTTAAACAACGTTTTAGACAGGAAATTTCCTAATTAGGACACACTCCCGCCTACAAGAGCCTCCATCTGTGCTAGCAGCTGGACCTTATCTTCAAAAGCTTGATTCTTTCTAATAGGCATCTCAACTGAGTAGAATGGGTTTTTGAGCACAAAGTCACTAAGCAGACTGTGGATTCTCATCATGAAACATGTCATTCTATCCACTCCAAGCTTCTCGTTCTTGTTGCATATGCTTATGATCTTGATCCCTGTTATAGTTTGATAAAAGTAGATGTCCAAGTCATTGGTGTCTATGTGTCTTATACATGATACTTGTTGGTAATCAACAATATCTTTTTTGTTGTAAAATAGATCTGTGCCCTTCATTGTTGTTTCTTTAAGTAAATTATTAGCAATCATGTTATTGGTGGTTATGTTGATTTTGTTTCCTATTGGGTAGTACTTGACTTTCACTGGTAGCTTAAAGCTTTCCTTATTAACAGCTTCAAGTTCTACCTCATTTTCTCTATTGCTTTCTTTAGGATCGTTGTATGATTCACTATACTTAGTCAATACTTCTGGTAGAGTACAGTTTGTTAAGGTGAATGCAGAATGTAAAGTACTTGCCAAGATTAGCATGTCATTACTGTTGATGTTTTTCTCAGCATTGGCGTTGAAGTTCGTGTTATAGATCAGACCGCCTGATTTATTGATAATTAATATACTTTCCAAAGACATTATAAGCTATTTTAATGAGTGTTGGTATGGTGTCTTTTCATGAAGTTTACAGCTAATTTTTTTGACGAGCACAAATCAGCTTAACGTGGGTTTATCAACGCGTGAAGAAAAAATTGACAAATCTTTAAACCATACACAAATACTGAACAGATTGCTCATCAGATCTAATTCTATTGCCACCAAACGAGTCATCCAGCAATTATGAACTTGTTTAATAATACAATAAGGAATAAGGACCTTACGGAAATAACTCCTTCTGATATCCAAAATGTGCTAAATGACAACACTACAAGTAATGTGATCAAACAGTTTATCAATCTCTACAATGGATTGCCATTTTCAAAGTATATCAAAGAAAACATACTGCCTAAAAACAAGAACAAAAAGAAAGACGTCTTTGATGTCATAAATTTTACAACTGAACCAGCATACTCATTTTTATTTCAAGTAGTCATGATTGAAGACATAACCAAATCAACCTCATCACAGATTGAATCATTACATCAGCTGATCACCGGAGAGGTGCAGTATGCCGATAAAGTCAAGAACAAGGAAAACGCGCCTAAAAGAAAGGTTAAACAGCTATCTGCAGAAGATGAAATAGAAAACAATGGTAATGGTGATACATCTGTTCTTTTAGAAAACACAGATACTAGTTCTTACAATTCTGCCAAGGACTTAACTTTGAGAATTACTCTCCAGGATAAGACAGGAGAGTACTATTATTGTTATACCCAACCAGACAAAGAAGGTATTGTGTCACTAGTAGAGTTAGTTGGTATTGGTTGTATTCCGTTATGTAAAAAAATATTGGGTATAAAAGTGGTATTGACTAATTTTACATTCACCAGAGGTGCCATAATCTTAAAGCGTAGTAATCAAATAAGAACGTTGGCCAGAACTTCCATACCATCTTGGAATGAACATTTTTACTCCAAAATGATACAATTCTGGAAGAATGGTTTAGAAACTAGAAATAGTGCAGTCAAAAGAAAGTTGGACATCGATGAAACTGAGGAACAAAGAAGGTATCATCAAAGTAGAGCTTAGTATTTATTAAAAAAGAAACATCTAATCGGATAGATGTGCTAGCTTATCATTACATGTTATAAAACACATTTTCTCTATATATACCTTTATCAATCCATGTGAGTTTCGTTCTCATCATCTTCAAGTAGGAAATCCCACAGGCCATCAAAGTCACTATAATCATGGTAAACTACTTCTACTAGTAAGAAGTCATCAAAGCATTTATTGATAAAGTTTTGAGAGTGAGAATTCTTAGGGAAGATCTTTGCCCATTCTTTCCACAATTGAAAAGCTTCTTCAACCCAGGCCTTAAAAGATTCCTCTTCCAAAATAGTAGTTTGTTGAACTTCAGCATTTGGGAAGACACCCCAAGTAACTACACAACTCGAACCTGATTCCTTATTATTTTTGAAGGAAGTTTCAAAATGCCCAGTATTTCCACAATAATAACCAAACTCCTCATTTTTGTCAAGTCTCTCCTTCAACAACTTCCACTTCTCCTTACTAATGAAGAACTCCACAAATGCCTTTTGATAAACTTTACCATTCGATGGGCCCCATCCAAAAATTTTATCATCAGAACTTATCCCATTACATGAAGGTTGGGAACTTGTAGTCAACATCTGTTTATCATTGATCAGCTCCAACAGTTGTTCTTGGATCAATCCTGTTTCTGGAGTAATTCCTACTAAATCACACCAAGGCAAAACAGGAATGGAGTTTAATAGATATTGTTCAAAAACTTCAATCAAGTTCATGATGTTGACGGGATTGCCCCAGTATTCTATAGCCTTGTGAGATGCGACTTTTAAGGTTGGTCCATACCCGTCCATTTCACCAAAGGCTGGAGATCTGGAATCACCGAATCTACCGTTGGTGAATTCATCCCATAAAATTGTCTTGCCAAGTTGTGGGTTGGTTCCTTTAGATATTTCCTTAAACAGCTTTTTAGTTTGTTTGAATGGTTTTCTTTTTAAAGATTTGTTCAAACTGGCTGCTAGTAAACCTGAAGTTACTGATGATTGGGATGATCTTGTTCTCTTTCTCTTTGGCGGGTTTATAATCTTTTTGTTGTATTGCTGAACTTTAGTAGAATAATGGTCAGATGATGGAGCAATCTCCTTTTCAGTGCCTGGATCAATACTCAATTCCTTAAAGGTCTTTATGTTTACAGGTTCACCTTGTTGATCATCAGAGTCACTTTCAAAGATTATATCTTCGTCATCTTCCATGTCTGAATCTTTCTCCAATGCTAATTTTATATCTTGAGAAGTATGCTTTGGTTTATTCAGCAGAGTATTGTTATCTATAAGTTCGATTGATGTATCCATGTTATTCTGAGTTACATCATCTATTTCTTCCACTTGATCATCGCTGCTGTATACTGCATCTTCGTAACTGCTTTCACTTTCTTCAGAGTCCGAATCCTCTAAAATTTGGGAAAGCAAAGTACTTTTGGATATGATTTGTGCAATAGACTTTTCCAAATTCAATGTATAGAAATGGAAAACATTCACTTCTTGATTTGTTTCTTTATAAATTCTTTCTATAATTTCAATCATGATATTAACACCAATGTTTCTGACTTGGTCATCATCATTTCTAATATCCAATGGGAATCTGTCTATAATATGTTTTGGGATATCAACATGTGCCAACTTAGTAGCTCTATTAAAAATCATAAAATTATTGATAGGCATGATCCCTGGAATCATTAAATACTTTTTATAATTTGGAATGATGAGTTTATATTCATTGTAGAATCTTAAGAAATTCTCCACATTGTAGAACAATTGGGTTATGATGAATGAGGCACCTGCCTCTAACTTTTCTCTTAGATAAACCAAATCTTGTTTATAGCTTTGGTTAGATGTATAATTATTAGTTTCAGAATTGTATTCGTTGTTGAAGTGACCTTCTGGGTATGCAGCAACACCTATACAGAAGTCATCACAATGTCTTTTCTTGATGTACTTGACTAAATCCACAGCATATCTGAAGTCTGCATTCTCATTAGCTGAGTCATTTTCTATAGGATCACCCCTCAAGGCTAATATGTTTTTAATCCCTAATTCCAAACATTTGTCCAAAGTTTCATTTATAATTTGATAGCTAGAATTTGTACAAGTTAAATGACAGCATATGTTGACATTTTTGAACACATCTGTGTTGTTTTTAATGATCATTTCCAGCAAATCCAGAGTTTTCTTGTTATTAAGTTGTGAATAAGTTATGGTTATGAATATAGGCTGAACAGCAATGGTTAATCTTTCAATTCTCTTGATCAAGTTGTCCAACCCCATCTTAGTTTTTGGAGGGAAGAACTCCAAAGATATTGAGGGTTTAGAGCCATTGATACTCAGCTTTTTTGAGTACAAATTAGATATATTAGGTATATTAGACATGTTGTTGGTCTGCTATTGAAAGTCTGTTTATTCAGCTATAATATAATGTGTTATTTTTGGTTGTTGCCTCTCCAGAATTGTATTACTGTGTGAGGTTCATGAACGATGAGTGCAATTTTTTTCCCTCGAAAAATGAAGGCGAGAAATTTTAAAATAGGCAATAGAAGCTTATGTCCGATAATGACGTATTATCCGCTACACAAAGTTTAAGATGAAGCTAATACGTTCTTCTTCCGCTTCTTCAAAAACACCACGTTAAACACCAAACTATTGTAAACACATTTGTGATCACAATCCAACGACAAGTAATTGAAATAGTAACCCCAAATAAAGATGGAACAGGCTAAGCAGAATGAGCCTTGTAAGGTTACCCTTTCTATCACGCTTGATTACCAATACCAGATCTTACAAGAGCTGATTATCCTTCAGAATTGTATGCTTATCTTATGCAAAGGGTTAGATTTGTACCTCATAATATCGAATCTTTTATTTGTTTTGAGTATAGGAAATGACAACAAAAAGCCATTTATTCTGATCATCAACTCAGATGCAAATCTGGATGATCAAATATCCAACAATTTCAAAGAGTTGATTCTCAACAACTCTAATAATAAATTTATCAAAAACTTAAATCTTCCTATAAAAAAGAGCACTGTTCCAGTCACCAAAAGAGATAAGTTTTATGAAGAGTTTTATACCAACGGTGGTTTGGTTTCTATCTCATCAACAGTACTTATTGTAGATATTCTTAATGGTACCATAGATTTGAACAAAGTGACTGGGCTATTCATCATAAATGCGGATCTTTTGATTGAACAGCCTTTTAACAATATAGTGTTCATTATAGAACATTTCAAGAAGAAAAACAGCTGGGGATTTGTCAAGTGTGTTTCTGAAAATGTTAACAACTTTAATAATTTGGATCAACCATTGGTAACAGCTAGTAAGATCTTCTTTATTGATAGATTTTTGATATACCCAAGATTCCACGAAACCATAATGAATGATTTGAACTACGTCAATGACTCAGGTGGAAGTTGTCTAATAGAAGTAAAAATTCCACCTACTAAACTTATGCTAACATTGCAACATGCTATTAGTGATTTGATCAACAAGTGCATAAACGAATTGATTGTTTCTATCAAACATTTGAAAAATACTGACCCATCACTAAACTTTATTAATGACTTCCAAGAAGAAAAGACTATATTGATCCAAACAAGACATCATTCTGATAATCTTGACCCGGAATTAAAGGATAAAATTAAAAACAGTATCAAGTTGAATTATCTAAATGACAATTTTTTGAAATATTTGAGTATGAAATTGGAACCATTCGACCACTTGTTGTCACCTACAAGCAGGATTCTCAGAAGAGACATAACTCAATTAAGAGAATTTATATTTCAAATATACTCACTTGATGCTGTAGAATTTTACAAAAGGTTAAAACAAGTTATAGAAATGTCTCAAAATAATGAACAAACTTCACTTTGGATTAGCACTCAAGAACGTAATACAATTGTAAACACTGCCAAAAAGAGGCTTATAGACCCATCTGCTGAGGATAAATATGTTCTTGAAGTGCAACCAAAGTGGATACAACTAAAGAAGATTTTAAAAGAATGTGAGGATGACAAAAAGGAGAAGAATGATGATTCACCTATTTTGGTCATGTGTGAAGAAACCAGAACTGTTAATCAAATCAAAAAGGTTATAGCGGCAAAGGATTTGAAAAGCTACATGATGAAAAAACTTGCTAATTTCTTGAATGAAGAAAAGATGATAAAAATGGCAACAAATGCATTATCCAAACCTATGCGCCCAGATGAAGATATTCAGCTATCCACAACATTTACCAAAAATCCATTGAATGTTCAAAGCAAAATCAGAAACGATACTAATAAAAGAAGAAGAGAGAGAACTGCTGAAAGTATCAAGAGAGTTGAAAAGTTATGGAACATGAACGGTGATGGTGACATTGAAATCACTAATGTCACTGTACAAGACATAAACAGAGTTAATAAAGAAGCATTCGCTGAAACTGCTACCAGCAACGACAAGTTTGATGATATCACCATGAAACAAGCTGAATTATCTTTTTTAAAACCAGACGATACCATTGTTGTCTGCAAGTATGGATCTGATGAAGCTCAGAATGTATTAAACTCTTTACAACCAAGGTACATCATCCTATACGAGGCCAATCTCGAATTCATCAGAAAACTAGACTTATACAAGCAAATCCATTTTAACACCAAAATCTTCATGTTTTACTATAGAGACACCATTGAGGAACAAAGTCACTTGACTCAACTAAAACGTGAGAAGCGTGCCTTTGTCAAACTTTTGAAGGAGAAGAACAACATCCCCAAATTCTTTCGGGATTACACTTCCCAAAATTTAAGAACAGATCAGGATGGGATTGCTGGTGATATCTCCTCTTTTGAACATATAGTCAAAGAAAAGAATTTCAGAAACGCCTCAAAGAATTCAAACAGGTTGTTGGAACAACCACATAAGATCTTGGTAGATACTCGTGAGTTCCGTTCACCTTTGCCTGGGTTGTTGTCGAGATTGGGGGATATTAAAGTAGAGCCAGCGTTTTTGACTGTGGGTGACTACATATTGACTCCTGAGATCGCTGTAGAGAGAAAGAGTATTCCTGATTTGACAACTTCTTTGAATGGAGGTAGATTGAAGGCACAGTTGAAGTCCATGCACCAACATTATAAAAGGGTAGTTTTGTTGATTGAGTTTCAGTTTGGTGATAGATTTAAACTTCAAGAAGGCGGGAATAACAAGTTGATGGATGACTTGTGTCAGTTGTTGATGCAGTTGCCATTTGTTAGAGTTGTTTGGAGTAGTTCTCCAGTACAAACTGTGAATATCTTTTTGAGCTTGAAAAAAGGACAAGTCCAACCTGATTCTGAAGAGGCTATTTTGAAAGGTAAGTCAGTAGCTGCAAAGGCTGTAAGAGCTAAACAAAGTGCACAAAGCAAGTTGTTCTTAGATGATGACGATGTGGTTAATGAACCTGCTGAGCTAGAAACTGTTGATCAAGCTGTGGATTTGGATGAAGAAGAAGACGGCGATTCTAAAATTGATATCAAAATGGTTATTTACAATCTAGTTGAAATTTCACAACTTCAGGCAGCTGATATTGTCAAACATTTCAAAACATGGGAAAGACTTGTGAACAACTTGGATGAATTAGACAATGTCATTGATGGTGATCCTGAAGTTACTCAAAAAATTAAAACAAAGGTTAGAGATTTGGCAGAATCATAAAAAATTAGTTGTATATAACTTATGTTTGTAATTGTTGTATTTTATATTGATTATCCAACAAAATCATCAAATTTGGTTGTAGTGCCTTGAACTTTGATGACAGCAACATCTCCAAGATGACGTTTTTTCTAATAAAATTACAATCAAAGATTAGTATGCTTTGTTGTGTGTCTCTGTTTGGGTATGTCTTCAAGGCACCATAAACCAGGTTAAATATGGTCAATATAGACTTCAAGAAGCTTTGATATTTTTTCAAGAAATGCTCTTCAATGTATCTAACCTGTTGTTTGTTCATATCCTTAATCTTATTTGGTATGTCTCTGAAGAACTTGTAAGAAAATTGGAACAACAACGCCATCTTGTTCATGAATCCATAATCTTTGACCCAAGTATTGAAATTATCATAGAACAACTTAGTTTTTGATTCCAGTTCATCCTTCTTTTCTATAAAGTTATCTAATTCATTGATCTTCTTCTCAATGATCAACTTCACAAAATTCAATGACTGTTGTATTTGTGGCAACAAAAAGTCAAAGTCCTCAAAAGCCAACTTTGTCCACTCAATGGACTCATAGTTCAACACATCAAACATCAACAACTTCATGATAGAATTGGTTAATTCAGTGTCCTTGGCCATTAGTGTGTCCATGAATCTACTATTCTTTTCACTTGTGTAATACATTTTTAAAAAGATGTCTGAGACATAACCACCAACACTGACTTTCTTTCTGTTGATATACCCAGTCTTTTCTAGTAGTGGATGTCTTTCTATGTTGATGAAGAATTTCAAATTGGTTATCAATTCGGTGAAGAATTCAAAGTTGTAGTCTTCAGTAGGTGAGAACTTCAAAACTTCACCTATGTTGTCTGTTAAAGCCAACCAAGTCTTCATAAACTGTGAGTAGATTATTGCATTGGTGTGTTTGAGAATTATGTTGGAGCAGAATGATGTGAATGTATTGAATAACTTAAACAGTTTTGGGAATGAGGTGATATTCTTTGGATAGTTTCTACTAGAGCTGTTGTATGCATAGTTGTATGCCAAAAACTTTGGCTTGTCTATGGATAAGTTTCTGAATATAGTCATGATTGTTAGCAATTGCATTACTTTGAAATATTCCACATTTTCACAAACATTGAACAAGTATTTTTCAGTGATTATAGGTTTGTTCAAATCAAAGAAATTTCTGGCAACAACATCTTGCAAGCTCTTGACTTTAGTTGTGGTTGACTCAGAATTTTTGCCTTTATATTCATTTATCAATTCAAAGGAGTCTTTGATTGCTACTGAAGTCACCTCATTTTTAAATATAGACTTTTCCTTGACTGGAATATCACTTGTTAATTCATCAACATTTTCGGATTCAGTTTCTTGTTTTACTTCAATACCAGTTAAAGCATCAACAACAATCTTTATATCATCTCTATTATCAATCTCTGATTGAGTACTTGGAACATCTTCATCCTCATTCATAACAACGTCACTATCTTCATCTTTCTTCATAGCATCTTCCAATAAGTCAATGATCAAAGAATCAGCCATCTTGACTAGATCTTCAGTAAATCCATAAACCAAATTAGTATCATAAACACTATCACTTAGAGAAATCTTCAACAATGAATTCAAAGTATGTGTTGATTCCTCCAGCGGCTGTGAAACATTGGGAACCAATTCAGGTCTCAAATACTCAAATTGTTTGATAATCTGCAGTTCCTTGAAATTCACAGGATTCTTCTCCAAAACATCCATGCTGATCTCTACTGGTTTATAGTTTCTTATACTCTTCGGCTTCATCACCTTTGGAATCGCTTGTTTCTTCTCAGCTAATCTCCTTACTATGAATTCAGTTTGGTTTTTGATTTCCATCTCGACTAATTTCTTCTGTTTCTCTATTTCCTTCTTAGTTGGCTTTTTCTTCTTCTTGGCAGCTGCATCAGGAGTTAGAGAGTCAGGTATAGGAGTTCCATTTAACATGGCTTGTTGTTGTTGAGCCAAGAGAAGAGCTTCCTTTTCCTTCTTAGATTTTCTACCTCTCTTCTTAGGTGCAGGTTTGTCACCACTCAAAGGAGTCATTGCATTCATATTTTGTAATGGAGTCTGGGTGGCTGATCCTACCATGTTATTACTTCCGTTGTAATTGTTGTTGCCGGATAGAGGTTGGTGTTGGTTGTTATTCATGTTATTCATTTGCTGATTAATCTTTGCTTGTAATTGATTAGGCAGTGGTAAGTTAATACCGTACTTTTCTCTAAGAGACATTTGTAACTTAACAGAAAGTTTATCCTTTTGATCAAATACAGCTTTTTCTATATCAGTTTTGCTATTCCTATACTGCTCTTTAACTACAGGATCGTTATGAATCCAATAACTGAATGGCTTAATAAACACATTCCAAATATGTTCTACTCTTTGTAACAGCCCAGAAGTGCTACTATTGTTGTTATTAAATCTTTCAAGTATGGGTGGCCAGTTGATTTTATTGAAGTCATTCTCTCTGGAAAAGAAAGTATAAATAACAATCGGTGGAATCATAACTCCATTGTAGTTAAACAATCCGTTCATGTCCATATTCTTGAAATTAGAAAAATTGACCATGAATCTTGTTAGGTTATCTTGAATTCTCTTAGAAGCGTCGGTTTGCATTAGCTTAGAAGTCATGTTATCGATGGTGTAGTTCACAGGAAACGATATGTTATTTGAAATTTGGAAATGGGTAATCACTGACCCATTAGGTAGCCTCAAAGAGGGCTGTTGTTGCTGATCCATTCTAAAATAGTAGTATTATTAAAAATAGATACAAAATTATGCTATAATAAGCCCTAATAGCTGTTGTTTAGTTTATATTTTTGGTCTTTAACTCTAACCTTCTTTGTTCAAATGTCAAGGTAAACAAATATCACGATTTCCATGTTTTTTCCATAAGGGTGGAGAAAGAGTTTTTACGGGAAAGGAAAAAAAATTTAGTTGCGGAGTTTAGGTCACGTTTAATTCTATACATAATTCTAAATTTAAAAAGAAGGCTTCGGATTACAGTTCAACCTTTGCTTTGCAATTAAGTCTCTTATACACCGAATAACTTGTTGTACCACTTATTGTTCTTTATCTCATACAAAGACATGTAGCCTTGCATCTCAGCCCAGCAGTCTCTTCCATAGGCACACCCCATCATATTAACTGCAAAGTCGTTTTCTAGTGAATTATAAAAGTATCTATGTTTGTTGGAGTCCTCACCACAAGCACCTTGTGGCAAAGCATTAATCCATCTAGTTGGTAAAAATGCTATCTTAGATCTAGCCCATGGTTGAGAGGCATAGATAGATTCTAAGGCATCTTGTTCTCTGTGTTCCCATAACATATGTTTTTGTTCATAAGCAACTGGATCCCACCACATATCCAATAATAAGTGGGACCATTCAGTGTTTCTGATCATAAATGAACCTAAGTTGAATCCAGTACAATCTTGGGTGACCAACAAATCTGGTTGTTCAGAGTAATCGACATGTGGAATGTTCAATGGCAAGGCCAATGGGTTGAAGTGCTGAACTGTTCTTTCAGCTATGGTATCTAATTTGTTAAAAATATGGTCCTCTAATGACATGTGTGGTTCCATGATCAATGTTTCTATGTCCATCCACCAGAACCATTCGGTATCTGGGAACTCACGCATAGTTTGCTTGACAATGTCGACTCTTTGCCAACTTTCTCTATATTCGTGGGAGTATCTCTTGGAAGTGGTTAAATCCTTTATTACTAAACCGTATCCATGCTTCAAGGCATAATTTCTTTTGTTGGAGATGGATAATTTTTCAATGGCATACTCTTGTTCGGACTTCCATCTTAAAACACCACCTCCACCAGTGTTGGCAGCTAATATGATCATTATTTTTGGAGACTTCTTGGCACCATGGAATAACTTAGATACCAATGAAGTTGAGGTTGAAGATTTGTAAATGGACTTATCAGATGAGCTAGGTATGATCCAGATCAAAAAAAATATTAAAGTGATTAAACCTAAAATCTTCCTCTTGTTATTGTTTAAAAATTGATTTAGCTTGTACAGTTGTTTTTTCTGACTAGACTTACTAGTAGCATTAGTAATAGGAAGAAGCATTTTTTGTGTGGCAATTCCGATATGTATAGATCAAAATAGATACAACTGGTTTATTGGTAAGGGCTAATAAGTTACAAGTGCAGTTGTCTATGGGGGTTTTCTGATCTGTTTTATAAATAAACCCAAAACGAGGAAAAAATTGATGTTGTTTTTTTGGTGCAACCAGAAGAATCATGGATTCTCCGCAGTGAAAAAAAATTTTAGCTGCTGTTATGTCCGACAATTGCGTTCAACAACAATCACTGTTGGAACAATTACATCTAATATATATATATATAAGAATCTGTTAATGTGTTCAGAATTTGAACTCCTTATTGAAGACTTCAATACTCACTTTACCATCTTTGTAAGCATTGAGCTTTTCCAGCAAATCTACTCGATTCATGGACACAAATACTGAGCTCAATCCATCCAGTATATTCCCACTTTTCTTCAAGTCGACTGTCTCGCCTTCTCCTGTTTGTAGCTTATTGCAGCTCAAGAAACACTCAACACTCTCTTTAAACCAACCTATGTTTGTCAAGGAGATACCTAAATTGTATCTAGCTCGGACAAAACTAGGTTTGATTCTCAAAGCTTCTTTGTAAGCATGCACAGCATCTTCATATTTTCCATGATTTGCTAATGTTGCACCCAGTCTGTTCCACAATATTTCATCACTTGGGTCTAGCTCTAAAGCTCTACGGAA
Organism: Hanseniaspora thailandica (nom. inval.); assembly: GCA_030573475.1. Taxonomy (NCBI): domain Eukaryota; kingdom Fungi; phylum Ascomycota; class Saccharomycetes; order Saccharomycodales; family Saccharomycodaceae; genus Hanseniaspora; species Hanseniaspora thailandica (nom. inval.). Next base: position 33,025 of record JAJMDF010000224.1, on the reverse strand, counting down.
ACTCATCACATTGGTATCATAGTCATCCAAACAGTAACATAGCAACCCAGTGATCAATTGGTAGCTTTTATCTTTCAAAACAAGTGGGTTCTTTTTGGAAACAAAACTGAACTTATCCATCAACTTTCGATTAATAGACTTTTCCTCCTCATAATCGTCAGTTTCAAGATCAAACATTTTATTTTCTTCATATCTATTATAATCATGAACCCATTTGTCATAATTAGTATTGATCCAACCATCAAACAACTTGAATGCCATCAGGTCCATTCCTACATTGATGTAACAAGTAGCCAGCTCAATCATCACATCAACATACTTACCATTATAGTCCTTAAACAACCCAACATTTTCTTTATTCATCACATTTTCCAGAGCAGTTATCCCTTGCCATTCATTTTCATTCTTTATCTGACACAATCCCAATTGTATCCATGCATCTGTATAATTCTGATTTTGTTGAACAGCGGACTCAAAACATTGTATAGCATCCGAGAGCTTCCCACCTTGTTTCAATATTTCTATTCCAATCTCATAAGCATTGGGTATATCCTTGAATTTATTCTCCACAGATGGTTTATAAGCACTTTGACGACGTAAAACTTCACTATACTCCATTACGTCATTCCAGACTTGTTCAAACTTTTCAGTTGGAGATGTTTCTTCCTTCAAAAGTTGTTCATTCTCCACTGCCACTTCATCATTCATCAAAAGAGTTTCGTGTTCGAGAAATTTGGATTCCCATTGCTTGTTGACTTCTTCTTGATGAATCATGCCTTGTTGCATCTTGGCCATGTTCATCATAGAGAGTTGTGATTGATAAATAGGATTGCTGTTCATCATCTTTAATCCAGGTGTTGATTCTAATGAAACAGGGGTATTTGATCTTTGTAAGTTTAGCATGGAATTGTTCTTGGCCATTTCGCTGCTTCGCATAGATCCACTGCGATCAATATGTCTGGAGTCTTGAAATTCCTGATTCCATGAGCTGGTAATGCTAATATTGGACATGGATTTGTTCAATGATTGTATGTTTAAATGAGAGTTCATTGGAGAGCTCATCATAGGATGATGCTGGGTAGGCTGATTGAAACGTTCATTTTGCTTGTTGTTCAAATGTTTCTGCACAAAAGAGTTTGAATTGTTTATATGTTTGTTTAGTTGAGATAATGGATTGAATGTTGGTGCACAGTCTCCCATGTTTTAATTTATCTTCTATGGTGTTTGGTTAGTATGAGTCTACTTTGTCTGTCTCCCTCTGACTAATTTTTTCAAAAAATGTATCGTGAAACTCTAAACAGCGTGAGAGAAAAAGTTTAAAAAATCGCGATGGGTTTTTTCCCTATAAACACTTTGGAGTTTTATTGGTGATTGCTAAGGAAATAAATGGACTAAAAAAGTTGTAATAAAGCCATACAACAAGCTGATTAAGCCTTATATAAATAGTGCAAACGATTGTAGAGTGATCTGTTTCAGTAAATACCACATTTTTGATCCTATTTTCAAAGTCATTACTTAGCTAAATACATTAGTCATCCTAATAAGACTAAAAATATTACACCATAATAGCATGGGCAGACCATTGGACGTAAAAGAGCTTTTACTTCTTAAAAGTAAAGCAAATGACATAAAGATTCTTCAACCGCATAAGAAATCCAACATTCCAAAGCCGAAGGCAACAGTCATTGCCAATGAAGCCAAGGATGAAGATGAACAAAAAGATATAGATGACATAATTCTTAATCTACAAACATCAAAGAAAGTAGACAAGATATCCAAGGTTCCAAAACGAACTAAGGCATTCCGTGGAGAATCATCAGCAGAGAACTCATTTGAATCTCTGCTCAAAAACAAGCCATTGGACCAGATGACTAAATCGTGTTGGGATATGTATGCGAAGTTACATAGAGTGGAGATTAACACATTGGTGAATGATAAACGTTATCATCCTATAAGAAAACTTGAAGATTACGAAGGGTATTTGAAATTAGATACAATCACACAGTATACATTAAGTGAGTTCACCCAAGAGGGAAAAACTAAGGGATTGGTTTGTATAGATAATTCTGGGGTAACAAAGATTGAAATATTAAGTATTGTTCTGCCGGTGGTTATGCATTTAAAACAAAACAGTGGTGTTAAAATCACAGAAAAAACACCAATTTGTTGTGTTGTTGTCAATGATGAAGAACAAAAAAATGAGGTAATGAAAAAGATTGAACTTCTACAGAAGTCGAAATTTAGAAATGTAAGAAATTTAACCCAATGCTTTTATGTTAATACCTTGGAGCAGTTTGATAAAGATATAGGCAGTAATTATATCAACTACCATATGAATTTAAAATGGATTGTCTTTGACTACTTAGACTTGAATAAGTTAAACAAAATAGATGAGACATTAGTCAATATTAAGAATAGAAAGATAGTCAAGGTTTTCTATATACGTAGACAGCACAACCTCACTCTACGAAATAAAACAGACGAATCATTTGATGAAACTCTTGATAAACTTGTAGAAGGCATTAAACCCGGCAACGCCCTTGCAGAGGAGTTCAAGTTCAAGAGCAAAATGTTCAACGATGTTAACATTTTAAAGATCAGATAACTTCTCTCCTAGCTATATACCCTTGAACTTCTTTTTTAAAATGACTCACAGTTTGAGCCGCTCCAAAACTTCTGTCCTATAAAAGCAACGCGTGCGCGTTTGAAAACATGTCCCATCAACGATATGGAGAAAATTTAAATGAAAAGAAGATTTTTTATCCTCAATAACCCCAATAAACATTCTATCACAATGACTTTATACAAACGATTGAAACTTTTATCTAATAGAATCGACAACCTTGTCGAGTCTCGTGGTATAGAGCGTGTTCCTCCCGAACATAGAGAAATCACATCATACAAAGATTTAGTCAACTTATACCTCCAAGTCGTTGGGTTTTGGTTCTCAGCTGCTGGTGGGTTGTCATCCATGTCTTCATTCCTCCTTGGTCCATTGCTCTTTGGATTGGACTTTATAAGTTCTCTAACAATTGGGTTGTTGGGAATGTGGTTAGGTTGTTTGATAGCTGCTTATTGTGCTATCATGGGCCCACAATCCGGATGTAGACAAATGGTCACAGCTAGATACTTGTTCGGTGTCCATTTGGTTAAATTCATTGCATTGGTGAGTATTTGTGGTGTTGTGGGTTGGTCTGTTGTTAATGCTGTTGTTGGTGGTGAAATTTTGTCTAGTATATCAAATGAAAAGATCCCATTGTGGGTTGGTATTTTGTTGATTTCAGTTGTGAGTTATTTTGTTGCAACTTTGGGGATTAAACAAGTTTTGAAGGTAGAAATGTACTTCAGCATTCCAGTTTTCATTACATTCTTCCTGATGTACATTGCCACAGGTGCTAATTATAAAGAAGCTTTATATTCCTATAAAACTCCAACTACACAAAGTACATTGGGTGCAAAGTTGTCTTTCTTCTCATTGTGTTACAGTATTACATCCACTTGGGGTAGTATTACATCTGATTACTACATTTTATTCCCAGAAAGAACTAAAAAGAGAAACATTTTCATGATTACTTTGGTTTGTCTAGTCTTCTCCACTACCTTTGTTGGTGTTTTAGGTGTAATGATTGCTTCAGTCGCCATGTCCAATGAAAACTGGGCTAATGAATATGACAAATACGGCATGGGTGGATTGTTGTATATCTCCTTTGACAAGTGGAACACTGGATTTGCCAAGTTCTTGGTCATAATTTTGCTATTATCCTTAATTTCAAATAACATCATCAACACTTATTCTGCTGCATTTGGTATACAACTGGCTTCTAGAAGATTGAGCAAAATCCCAAGATATGTTTGGGCATTTGTTGTCAATGTCATTTACTTGGTTATTGCTTTAGTCGGTAGAGATCATTTCTCCACTATTTTAGGTAACTTCTTGCCTATGATTGGATACTGGATTTCTATTTATTTTGCAGTGCTACTTGTAGAAAACGTTGTATTCAGAAGAAAATTCTTACACTTATACACGAAAGAATTCCCAAATAAAGAAAAAATAAGCAAGCAAGACCATATGATCTTCTTAAAACATTTAAGGATCAGATACAACTGGGAAGTATGGAATGATTTTGATAAGTTAACTTATGGTATAGCTGCTGCAGTTGCCTTTGCATGTTCAGTAGGAGTAATTGCAGCATCAATGTCACAAACCTACTGGGTAGGACCAATAGCCAAGAAGCTAGATGGAGGTGACATAGCCATGTGGCTTGCCATGGGAGTATCTTTTGTAGTGTATCCACCACTAAGATACTGGGAACTGAAGAGATTTGGAAAGTAGACCATGTGACCATTACCCGATTGGGACATCTGTGTATGTAATTAGGAAGACTTCCTCTAAGCAAAACATTTCTTTTTTTTTTTGATTTCTTTTTTTTTTTTCGCCCGTAGCAAACTTTTCTCCTTTGCAAATGCTGTTTTGGGAAATTTCCACCTTCAAGGCGTGTGATTTATTTTTTCAAAAAAACTGAATTAACTTTTAGATAAAACAGGAGTAATAAAACCATACAATACATAGCACATAATGGGTAAATCATCTAAAGTTAAAGAATCTAAAAGCATCAAGCACAAGGAAGTTAAGGACGCCAAGAAGGAGTCCAAGGACACCAAGGAAGATAAGTCCTTATACGAACAAAGATTACCATTCGTTACCCCATTCTCTACTCCATTAGCTGATAAAAAATTAAACAAGAAACTACTTAAATTGATCAAGAAGTCCAGTAAAGCCAAGGACTGTAAGAGAGGTATCAAGGAAGTCATAAAAGCTGTTAAACATAATAATAAGGGTTTGGTCGTCTTAGCCGGTGACGTCTTCCCATACGATGTTATTTCCCACTTGCCTGTCTTCTTAGAAGATCATAACATTCCATACGTTTTCATCCCAAGTAAGAGTGATTTGGGTAATGCATGTAATACCAAGAGAGCTACTTCCACCTTATTCATTGTTCCAGGTAGTAACAAGAAGGGTAAGAGCGACGAATATAAAGAAGAATATGAAGAAGTTATGAAATTAGTTAAGACTTTGTAAGCCTGTGTATATTTAGGTTATAAATAATTATTGAAAACAATTAAGAGATAAAAAATAGAAACATCTGTGTGGTTTTATTGAAAGATTTGGACAATTTTTGAAGTTGAAATTAGGAGTATTTTTGAGCTATGAAATACTCGTTTTTCTAATTCAAGGATGTTTGTTTCAAGTTGGTATTTTTTTTTTTTATAAAGCTACTTTCATTATGACAGTAGTGATCCATCTTCTCAGATCGTGTTTTCTCAAGGTATAATGATGATCATACATTGATACAAGAACTGTTTGATATATTTGTATTAATGTGCTGACAGATTAAATCACGTGACTTTTTTGACTCCAAGCAGTAAAAACTTAGTTAGGTGAACTTTTTCTTGATGATAACCAAAATCATTTACTTGAAGTGTAACACAGTCACTTTTAACAACACCATACAACCACGACAACTGCAAATAGTTGCTAATAATTATATATGACTAATCCAAGACTTCACAATGGTGGCAAAAAGAGAAAACTACAGGATCCTAAGCCTTCTACACAACTCAAGAAAGTTAAACTATCTACAAAGCCGCCTTTCAAAACAAACTGTAATCTACTTATAGAACTTCCCAATAGAGACTACGATGTGCCTACATTTGAAAAATACATGCATGTTATAGATGGCACGAACTATGTTTTTATCAACAACAAAATGACTCCTAATGAACTACTCAGTTTATTAAACGCAGTTTTTAAAAGTGATAAATACATTAAATGTAACTTAGTACTTGACAATTACCATGCCACCTTTAGAAAACCATTTCACCACTATAAAAACATAAAAATTGTGAAGTGTCTAATGAGTGAGCTAATTCTATCCTCCAGATTTGACATATACAATGTAAAGATTAATAAGTCTATGGTGAGTAGTATAATACCTCTAATTCATTCAATCAACTTCACCAGAAGAAAAACACTATTGTTGGACGATTTTAAAAAATTATTTGATACAGAACAGCCAAAAGACAACAGCGAATACACAGAAACACTAGAAGTGGATGTAACATACAAGTCATCGGATGTGCAAAGTATGCTCAAAGATTTGATAACCAAACATAAAAAGCAAGCCATTAATACAATCAAGCTGAAAGAAAAACAAGCATTTGAAAAGTTGGTTAAACAGAAGGAAAAGCGTAAACGATTGGAAGAGAGGAAGATAGCTAGATTAGCAAAGCAAAAGTTGAAGAAGCCGGAAACGAAGGTGATTAAAAAAGTTGAAAGAGTACCTGAAGTTACAGTCAAGGAAAGTTCTGAAGCAACAGAAAAATCAAGTACTACTATTGAAACTCCATCTGTTCAAGTACCAATTCCTGAGGTGAAAGAAGAAATTTTAACAGATGAAGAACTAGATAAACATGCATTGTTGACAATAACGAAGAACATGTCTACATTAACAACTTTGAAGAAAACAAAACCATACAAGATCGTCAAAATATTCATTAAACTCCCAATTAAGAAGTTCTCAACAACGATTATAAATGAGATGATAGCCAACAACAAAACGTCAGCCAACATTGTCATGGTTTCATACATTAATCTACAAGACACTAAGTTATTTTTCAAAAATGAACTAAAAATGAAGGAGCTTGGAGACTCTACGGAAAGAGAATTCAAAGTTTTGGCCATAGGTGGCGGTATCAATGATGTTTTGCTGACTTTGACTGACGTTAGAAAGGCTATGATGATGAAGATGGCCAAGTAACTTTGCAAATATATATATGTCAAAACTTGTGCTTATAAATGTATTAATTAAAGGGATGAGATGATGCGTCTTATCTCCGAAAATGCCATTGTCCCGTAACCTTCAAAAAAAAATAATCAAATGCTTTTTTTAGAAACATCGCATGAATAACACATTTGAAACATCTCTTTAGCAATGATGATATTTTAGTGATGATCATCATGGAATAACTCCAAAAACAAACCAAGTAAAACTAAAACAACGATAACATATCATGTTCTTAAGCGGTAACAAGAGAAGATCCATCTTCTTTGGTGGAGGCAACAACAATAATAACACGTCAAACAAGGAAAATGTAACAACCAAGAAATCAACTTTCAAAACGTTCTCTGTGGTGCATGTAAATGACACTGAAACAGCTCCTGTTCAACAAGCCAGACCAGCCGGAATGGTGAGAAGAAGCAGTAGTCAGTACAAGAACAAGCAACCACCAGAAGTGAATACGCAACCAACACAGCAGTATAATACTTTAAGACCGAGTGGGTCCATCATATCGAAAAGACCTCCTCCACCTACACTGGATATAAACAGTATATACGATACTATACAGAGACATGAAAGTCAATCAACATACAAGACAGCATCTGATATGAATGATGAATTTAATGAACAATTCCAACAAAACACTTCTTCTAATAATCAAGGACATTATGATAATTCAAGCTCGATGTATTTACAAACACCTATTGAAACGCCTACTACTATCAAGTATCCTGTTGAACAAGAAGCACAATTGATCAATCAAAGACATAGTAATACCAATCTTGGAGAGTTTGTGGGGAATATGAGTTACGAAAGTGGGGGTAGCCAGGACATGACTTATGGAACGCTTTCGAAAGGTACCAATTCAGGGTATAATAATTTTGTAGCACCAAATCCAGTCAGTGAGGAGGTTAGTGTGGATAATACATTTGATTCAGAATCAGATAGTGAAGATGATATGCCGTCGTATACCCACTCAGCAGGGTTTGTTGATAATGGGGGTGATACACAATTTACCAATAACGAGCATAGTTATAATCATAACAACGAGGATGAGTCTTTGTATAACAACTCTAATGATTTTGTGAAACAGGAGTTTGATGATTCTATCAATGAGGATTTTGTTGTTTCAAATAACTACACCATGAAACAACCAGCCAGCCAGAGTACAGGAATTTTGAATGAGTTTACTAAAAGACATGCAAGAGAGAAATCAGAGCTGGAAGAATATTTGGAAGAGCTTGAGGATTTCAAAATCTCAGACACGGAGAGTGTAGATTATACAACTCAGAGTGTTACTGATGCAGACACAACTAACCAAACCATGCAAATTGATCCAAACAAGAGAAATTCACTTGCTTCAGATGTTTCCAGTATAGTCTTTGGAACCACTGGTGGTCTAAAAGTTGTCAATGCTGAAAGTGATAGTGAAACTGACGATCAATACACTGACATAACTCCAGAAAATGAGAGTTTTGCAGCAGAAGATAATGACAATGATTCGGAATCAGATAGCTCCAGCTTCTTGGAGAAACACTCACAATTATCAGCTGTCAAATCTTTATATCATAGTGAAGATGACTCTGCATGGGTTGAACAAGGCAGTGTTCCTAGTCTTCCTTTCACTATTGACAACAACGGAAACATGTCAGATAGTAGACAAATCACCAATGGTGAGAGTATTAATGAATCATTTGATGTTGGTCACAAGAATAGTATTCCCACCATATCAACTGGTGTTAGCAACTACATGGACTCCATATCTGGCGAGCCATCCATAATGGATCAGAAGAGTATAAGAACAGGTGAATCCAGCATTCATTTTGTTCCACCTGAATCGAAATACATCACCAGATTATTGCACAAACATCCAACAGCTAATAAGAAGACTTTTAAGTTTGAGTTACCCTTAAATTTGTTGAAGAACCCAGCTGAAGATCTTAAAGCTAAGACTGCTGTTTTGAAGAACCCAAGAAAATCAAAGAACATCAAACATAAAACAGTCAAGAAGAAGCTATTGTCAAATGAAGAATCCACACCAATCGAGTTGTTGAAATCAAAGAGTAGTGGGTTTGGAATGCATAGCAGTTCCAAAGATGCAAGTCATAGACTAATGAGAAGTGGATTGGGTGATATTGATGAAGAGGAAAGATTGATTCTTCAACAATTACCAGGTTCTGAAGGATATCAAGAGAACTCATTAACTTCGAGTCATGCAACTAATGGTGAAAGAAGTAAGATGAATGCACAAAGACAAATTAGAAATAGATCAGATACAGTCAAGTCTTATTATACCAGAAATGTGAACAGACTAAGAACAGAAACTATTTCTACAATAGACACTATGAACAATGTGAATCTGGAAGGATTGCAAATAACCAATCCTGATAGTGATTGAAATGAAAAAAAATATATAATTAACTACAATGTAATTGAATGTAATAAACTTAATTATTGTTACACTAGTTGATTTGGACAGGTGACATTTCTTGTAGTAGTCTATCAAACTCTTGTTTATATTCAATTCTGGCAATGAACTTTGCCATATTCCACTTATTAACATCTCCGTCTGTCAATAACTTTCTGTTGTTGTAGTCAGTTGAAAACTCTGCTAGTTTCGGCATAGCTCTGTTTATGAATGTTATGAAATAATAATAAAATAGTAATAATTGTTAGTAAACTCGTATTCTTATGCTTTGTTAAACAACTATCCAAAGGTTCATTTTCTTTATAAAAACAAAAATAAAAATAAGATAATCGTCATTTCCAAAACCACTACCACTCACAACAATTACATACTTTTATTTCTCTTCTACAACCAAAATAAAATCCTTGGATCTTTCTTTCTATAATTACAGGCAATCAACAATTGACCACCAGGTATTGTACAAACTCTTCAAAGAATTTGATATCCTTGTCCAAACTCTTGCTTACCCCCTCTATAATGAATAACCCAACTATAACCCCCACAAACTCTGATTCTAGTTTGATATGGTGTGATCTAACCAAAGACATCATTTCATTCAACAACTCCCCAATGGAAAAGTTCCCTAAGGTGAATTCTTGTTTAGCCACTTTTTTCATCATATTATCACATTGTTGAATAAAATCAGGTTTGTTTATGACTGATTCCGGAGTCTTTGATCTTTCTATTAGTAAATTCCCTATTTTGACACCGTTGTAATCACAAAGTTGTTCAAATAAGTTAATGAAGTTTATTCTGTTGGTTGGGGAAAGTTGAATACTTAAACCTGTGTCTATGTAATTCAACAGTATTTTTTGATTTTTGAAAATGCTGTGGAAGTCTTCAACATTGGCATTATCCAAATCCTTGGCAAATTTTTTGAATTCTTCATTCTTCTTGTCTAGAGATATGATGATGTTTCCAGGATGTAGATCTGCATGAATGAAATTTTTCAAAATCAACATGTCCAAGAATGATTGGACGAAGATGTTGGAAATGTCCTTGAAGTAGAACTGTATGTCTTGGTATCCAGGTTGATTAATCAACTTTTGTTTTAATTTTAAAACATCAGATAAAGAAACTCCATCAACCAATTCCTCAATCAAGTAGTCTCTACGTGAGGCGTAGATGTTTGGGAAATACACACTTTTGTTATCCTTGAACAATTGATCAAATTTGATCATATTACATGCTTCAATTCTGAAATCCAACTGACTCTTCAAAAAGACTGAAAACTGTTCAACCTCTTCCGGAATGGATAGCCACTCCCAATTAGGTATCTTATTCAACAAATTACCAAAGAACTTCATAATCGCCAAATCTCTAGCAATGTAATCTCTAACATGTGGATGAATGATCTTAACAGCGATCTGCCTAGGCTTCTGACCACTTTCAGAGTTGTCTATTTTATAAACCTGTCCAATGGCACCACTTCCCAAAACCATTGCATCGTTGATGTCGGATTCGGACATGTTCACAAACTTTGGTGTTTCCTTTATAGTTGTCTTGAATAAATCGTCCACATTATATTGATTGTTTTCATCATCAGACAAGATTAACAACGTATCTTGCATGGAATGGTTCTTGTTCATGGAATGCAATTTCCCCAATTGGTCACAAGTCTCTTGAGAGAACAAATCGGTTCTGCTGCTGGCCCATTGAGCAAGTTTGACAAAAGTAGGACCACCCTTGTTCTCTATGGTGCTGATCAAATGTTTTAGGAAAATGTCATGGTTGGATGAGAATTTGTAGTGATACATTAATGGAATCATGATCATGAACAAAATTTGTAAAGTCCTCTTGGTTATAAAGAATGGTTCTTTAAGGTAATGTTTAAAGACGTATGAACTTACACTGACAGTTTTGTAGAACGAGTATAGGAAAGTGTACCATACCCTTTTACCTACTGTTAGATCTTTTTGTTTTAATATTTTAGAATAATGTTCTATATGTTCATCGTTGTCAACTTTTTCAGCTTCAGCTTCTTCTATCAATGATTGTTCGTAAATACCTCTGATGTAAGTTACAGCGTCTGGTTTAGGATGCAAAGATGGTTTGTTGACTTCAAACTTCTCCAGCATTGATTCATTGCCTATCAAATCGTGACTGTACTCGTACATTAAAAGTAGCATAAATGAAGTACATAATATGGCAGAGACTTTGAAAAAAGAATACTTGTTGTTGTATGGCTTTGAAACTAGCTTGATTGGCTTTGGCTTAGCAGAGTTGCTTTGAAATCTAGTGAATGATTGTGATTTAAAGTTGTTAAAAACTTTAACATTGGACTTGTTGAACAGACCATGTCCAAGTTTGATTTGTAAACCCTTCATTGATTATGGCTAAATCTATGAAGTTTTAGATGATTTGGTTTACTTTCAAAGTTGTAATTTGATGTCAACTACGTCAAGACTGTTGAACATTTGCTCTTTTTAAAGGGAAAGAATTGCAAAATCTTGTAAACGCACGTTTTTTTTTTGGGGGTTGGTATAAACAGTTTCCACGTAAATCTTTAAACGTACCTATCGGATATAAGCAAATAATCATATGATATCGTAACACTTAGATGTTGCCTATGTATTTAATATTTAATGTGATTATGATGTATAAACCTCCTTGGTTTATTTTTAATCAACGACGTGACAATTAATTGTGGAGCTTTACACTTCTGTGATTAAATATAGTTCTTTATCTCCGTTATTCAAAACTCAGAGATCAACCCATTAGCTCATCAAACTCAACCTTTTCCAAATAATCCATTCTAATGACAATCATTGTTTTCAATTAATTTTAAACTGTAATATATAAACTAATCAATGTTGTTTTCCTTAACAACGTCTATTAACCAATCAATACCCTCGGAGATACCATCACCTGTTTTGGCAGAACAACCCAAAATAGACCAGTTTCTGTCTTTCAAATCATATAGTTGCAAAGCTTCATTGATTTTATCTATGGATTCTGCAGTTTGTAAATCTTGTTTGTTACATAAGACCAAAAGACAAGCGTCTTTTAACTCTTCTTCCTGGAGCATGGTTCTCAACTCGGTGCTTGCGATGTTCAATCTTTCTGTATCAGTAGAATCTATAACGAATATAATACCTTGGGCGTTGGTGTAATAACATCTCCAGTATGGTCTAATAGATGTTTGACCACCCAAGTCCCACACGTTTAGTTTGATATTCTTGTAATTAAGGGTTTCAACATTGAAACCCATTGTAGGTTTGGTGGTTATGATCTCACCGATTTGTAATCTGTATAAAATAGAAGTTTTACCAGCACCATCAAGACCCAAGATAATGATCTTGAAGTCCTTGTTGATGTTGAATAGCTTGTCAAACATGGAAGAAAATAATTGACCCATTTTGCTTTATTAATATGTGATTGGTGTTTGGTTGTCTGTATTAATAACCTTTAAACACACATACTTTTAGGATCGAATTAGCTAAAACCAAAACAAAACTCACTTTTTTTTCTTACAGCGCCAAACAGAGTTTTTTGTAGTTGGGTAAAAGATTGTAGTTAATGCTTATGTCCGGTAATCACTATCAATTAAAACTTCAATGTTTAACTATTTACAAACAAATTATGCTTCTTTATATAATTTCAATGACTTTAATGGATGTCTTACCCAATTTGAATATCACATACTTGTCATTGATCAATTGACAGTTTTCAACTACTTTTTTGAAAGTAGTTTCCCCCTTGATATACTTGATGCCGTTAAATGCATCGTCATTACCGAAGTACTTAAAACCTCCATTCAAACAACTTGAGATATTTCTTTCTGGCAATCCTGGATCAAGCACCTTGACTATTTCATACATATCAGTTTCATCATTTTTACTCATTTGCTTGAAATTGAAAATTGGCTTGAACTTGTCGAAGATGTTTGCCTCGTTTTTATGATCATTCAAGTACTTTAACAAAACTTTTTGTCTGAAAAGTAGTTGAGATAATTCTTCACATAGTGGTATGTATTCCTTACCATGAGTCAAGTGTACAACGTTTGTAGCCAAGACATGATGGCCAAGTTTCTTAGATTTATCTTCATTAAATGATGCCATAACTTCAGCAATCTTCTTATCAGACAAAAGAGTGAATATTTTCAAAAATCTTTCAACATCTTCATCCATGACATTTATAAAGTATTGATAAATTTCAAAAATGGATGTCATTTTAGGATTCAAGAATAATGCATTTCCTTCAGATTTACCAAACTTCTTTCCTGAACTGTCGACTATCAAAGGAGTAGATAAAATAAACTTGTAATCATCTTTATTAACATCTTTTTGTCTTTTCATAAATTCAAGACCTGAAGTCATGTTCCCCCATTGATCATTCCCACCTATCTGTCCTAAACAATGTTCAGTTTTGTATAAATGGTAGAAATCGTATCCTTGTAAAATCTGATAAAAGAACTCCTTGATCGATAAAGACCCATCAGCCCCACCGTCAGAAGTATTATGGTTCAATCTCTGTTTCACAGAATCTTTACTCAACAACTCTTTGATTTTAAAATTTGATCCATATTCATGAAGGAATTGCAACAAATTCACATTGCCAAACCATTCAAGATTGTTGACGTATTTTCTGCCACCTATATCCTGTTCCTTTTTTGGTCCATATACTGAATTTCCAGCTTCTATTTCATTATAATACTTGATGGCATTCTTGAAGAACTTTTCTTGTTGGTTGGCTATGGCTTGTCTGTTTTGTTCTAATTGATTCAAATCCTTCTTTTCACGTTCACTTGTCTTGAAAGTCGGATCTCCAAGCACACCAGTAGCACCACCAGCTAATAGAATCAAGTTGTTGTTGTTCAAGTTAAGGTGGAGGGATAAAAGAAGAGGTACTAGGTTACCCAGATGTAGAGACTTGGCAGTTGGATCAGCACCAGTGTATAAAGTTAGTTTAGATTTGTCAGTGATAGTCTTTTGGGTGCTTTGAAGTATAAGATCTCTTTTTTTTAAGAATTCAACCAAGTTTGCACTAAGCAAAGGTCTGTTGCACTTAAACATTGTTAGTTTGTGTTGGTTTACAAGAAAATAAGTAATATAAATTATGAAAAAAATTCATGAATCTCCCTGTTTGAAGAATACGCCAACTTGATGTGGATGCCACACGTGACTATATGCTTAATCAGTTCGTGAAAGAGTAGAAAGTACACTGTATTAATAACTGATAAGATGAAGTTAGAGACCAAATTTATCTTTAAGACTCTTTTTGAAAATGTGTTTACTTTTTACTTAAAAAAGCATTTTGAAGTTTAAAATTATAATTATTTTTTTTGCATTTAGTGGTTTAAACCATATTTTAAATAGCAATCACTGTATTGTAGGAATTCTTTAAAAAATAAGTTATTATAATAAACTTAAAAATACAGCTCATATTAATAACTATCAAATTCCATTTACAACTGTTAATACATTACCAACTTTTATTAATTAACTTACCAACTTAGAGTTTGTCATTTTTGAAACATTTATCGGACATAAACTATTATTACACACACACACACAAACACGTTAAAATCTTAAGATTTTTTGACTCTAACAATTTTTTTACCACCAGAAGCTCACACTTTAGTTAAACACCAAAGATCATACATGGTTAAATCATTCCACTTGAATCTATTAAGACAGCATTATCATTCTAACAAAGATGTCTTTCTGGATAACCTCATAAACATAGAAGTTCACGAGGACAACATCCTCAAATACGACTATAGCATACACCCAAACATCCACAACGGTACACTCAGCATAAATTACATGGAGGACAGCACAGTGCAGATGAAGTGCACACACTTGAACCAAGGCAAACCGGAGACCTTGTTTTTCAAATACGATCTATACGAACCATCTGCCGAAAGATTCAGCTTGAGAGATGTCGTTGTGAGTATAAGCAATCTGTGCCAGAAAAGCAACAAGAGACGT
Organism: Hanseniaspora thailandica (nom. inval.); assembly: GCA_030573475.1. Classification (NCBI taxonomy): domain Eukaryota; kingdom Fungi; phylum Ascomycota; class Saccharomycetes; order Saccharomycodales; family Saccharomycodaceae; genus Hanseniaspora; species Hanseniaspora thailandica (nom. inval.). Next base: position 17,786 of record JAJMDF010000224.1, on the reverse strand, counting down.
AGATATGACAAAGAAAGTTCAGAGAGTAAGAATGATTGTGAAATATACTACAACCAAATAGCCAAGAGAAGAAAGGTTTATAAAGAGCTTTAGGCAGTTAAGAATACTTATATAATCATATCATTTTAAATTTAAGATCATGTTTTGAGCTTTTTGTTTCACTTGCTCCATGCCATCACCCTTGAAAAAGTCGACTACTTCAACAAAATCATGGTCAAACTTTGCTCGATCTTCATTAGTGATGTTTTGTGCATAGTCCAAAACAGATGAAACGTACATTGTATCATCAACTGTGTATTTGATACTCTTAGTGGCAACTTTAACCAATTCTTCATTGACAAATAATTTAACCAAAGCTTGCAAGAGTAGTTTGTATAGTGGTGTGCACAAGTACATGTCCTTCAAAGGATCAATTCCACAGTCATACCATGTCTTTAATAGTGCTAGTAGTGAAAGGTGAGTGTTTTCATCATTGTCAACAGCCACTGGTGTCTTGTCCATCATCAGTATTTCAAAGTTTTCATGAGTTTTATCAATGACTTGATTAAACATTTTTAACAAATCAAGAAATAGTGAGTGTCCAACTTCTTGACTTTGAATTCTATCGTGTATCTCCTTCACATTCTTGCTAAACACTTTAATATATTCTTTACTGAATGGATTCATTATAGCCAAGTTTGAATAAATATGCGAATTGTTCCCAAAGATTCTGAAAGTCAAATTAACCTTCACTACTTCCAATGGGTTTGTATTATTAGAATCATACAACCATGGGTATGTTCCTGTTTTATACCATGCTCTCCCCATGTTGATAAAAACACAATGTGTCAACCCTTGAGTGTTAGCAGATGTTTTATCGTGTTGTAAAAATGTCATGATAAATTCACGACTTTCAAATACAGATACCAAATCTTGTATTAATTGCATATCTCGCAGGTTTTTCAAAAATACAGGAATTATGGCTAAATTTTGACCTTTGCTAGGAACATTGGGACCATGCATGTTATGTAAACAAATTATGGATAGATCATCGAGTTTGTGTTTATGTTTGAATTCTAAAAGACCTAAGACTTCTTTACTTTTGGAGCTTGCTTGGCCTCCAATTATTTTATTTTGGAAAATTGATTTATCCTCTATGTTTTCAAGTATAGTTGTCATGACGTGTGCTTCCGTGCAAAACAAAATGTAATCACTGTTGACTATAACTTCTTGTGCAGTTTTGTATAAATTTATGTATTCCTTGTCATTAGAAGATTCAATGTACTCTGTATTCTTTTGATAATTCAGTGGTGTATCGCAAATGCTCACGTTCCATTTATTAGCAGCTAGTTTTCTGGTGTATAATTCACCCATACCACCAAATCCAATAATACCAATGCTGTGGGTGGTCTTATGAGATCCAGAAATATATTTGCCAAATCCGTTGTCTATAGAGGTGAGCATAGCTTCTTCAGAGTAGCCCAATTCATTAAGTTTAAAGAGAAAATCAGCAGACATGATTAAGGGATTATATGAATTGATCAGTGGTTGTGTAAGGGGTTTCAAATGGATTTATAGTAGATTAAAATTTCTCCCTTTTTTTTCACAGCCAATTGTTTACAACTTGTTATTACTATCTTTTTGGTTTGTTGGTATTAGATAATACATTCAATTGTAATCATTTAAACAATTTTGTAATAGATTTAGAAAAAAAGTGTGAATTAAGTTGCAACCTTTCCACGTGACTAACTGAAAACAAACTTACATCGAAAAAATGTTCAAATCATCATCCAACGCTTAAACATCTTCCTTTTTCTTCAAATTCTCATTCCATAAAAACCTGAAAAAGTTTATACTTTAACAAACCACAAATACTACACTCACATGTCTACTGCTGTCAAATTTGAAAAGGGCCATACCATAAAAAAACTAGAACCTAATCATTCTAATAAACTCACCTTTCTGGTGAAATCACCAATGAAAGTTATTCCTGCATACAAAATGATTCTTAAAAGACTCAAGTTTATAAAGAAAAGCAATAGCAATAATAAAAAGTCTTATATACTCAAAGGAATGGGGAAAAATATCACACTTACTTTGAAAATAGCAAATCTTGTGATTGAGTCCTTGGATGAAAACATAGCTAATAACGTTAAAATATACACCAAAAAAGTCGATGTTTATAACAAACTGATAAAACAAAATGAACCTGAAAAAGAATATGAAGATTTCAGTGATGTTGAGAATACCAACCAAACCGTTGAAATCCAAAAGAAGACCATTCCCGGCGTTGAAATTCACATACCCATTTCCATTTAAAATTCCACATCGAATTCACTTTCAACCTCCACACAATTCCACTCCTTTTTGTCAGCATCACCAGTCTCATTAATCATCACCACAAACGATACAATCTCTGGAGAAATGTTAACCATTGGCGAATGCCAAACACCTTTATTATAAACCACGCCTTGATCTGAATTGAACACAAATGCTTCGACTTCACCATCATCCAAAGAAACAATGACCAAATATGAATCTTCTTTGTATTCGTTGGTGTTCGGCATGAACATTTGTGAGGAGTATGGATGCTTCTCCATGATTTTACACTTGAATACGGATTTAGACTTATCCTCAGAAATGGATAGCGGACGGGGGATGCAATTGAAAATGTGGATGTTTAGTTTATGCTCAACATCGTTTGGAAAGCCATTCACAATTGTGCCCAAATGCTCTTGTTTGATTGCAGTTCCTTGATTGGCTTGGACTGTTGAAGACTCGTTTTTTGGAATGTTGTTGGTGTGAATGACATGTCCGAACTTGGCGAAGTTCTCAGCAGTGGCTTTGGCAGCCTTGTATGTCTTTTTACTTTGAAACATCTTTGGTCTTTTACTGGTTAAAGTTTTCAAACTTTTGGTTGTTTAGTTTTCAAATCTCGTTTTTTATCAGAAGGAGGAAAAAAAGGCGATAAACAAAATTTAAGCTGTGAAAGAAGCTTCTTATCGGAAATGACCGATGAGCCAAACATTAATCTCAGTTATCAATCTTTCGTCTATAAATAAGATATATAACAATATCTATAAAGTGGCTGTGTTAGTCAATGCGGTTCTTTTGGCCTTCAACTTCTGTTCTAGCTTATCAAACTGTAGGATATCCACAGGAACTTTGCTCTCCAAGTCCTTTTCTATTTGCTCTTCCTTGCTTAAAACATCCTTTTTCTCTATAATCTTCATTGGTGGTGATTCCCACTCACCCTCCTTCAACTTCGGTGGCCATTTTATTTTATTGATCGTCTTCTCCTTCTCTTCATCTGCCATCTGTTCTTTTATACCTAAATAGCTGACTATTGCCTCGAACTCTTTTTTATTGATACCTCCATCAACCTCATCCTTCATCAAATAATCCATCAAATCACGTCTCTTATTCTTCCATTCCTTGAAATCTTTATAATAAATAACCATAACACAACTATCCTCACATCCAGACCCACAACACTCATCCAGTTCAGGCAAAATAGGCGGCTTGCTTAATGTATTTATCTCACTTAAGATCTTGATGGGGATGTTGGCACTGTTCTTGATTATGTCCGGTATGCTCTTGAACTCAGGCATCAACCTTCTTGAGCTTTCCTTGATGTTTTTGTTGTTGTCGCTTTGTGTAAGGTCTTGGAAACGCAAGGGGAGCGATGTGGACCCCTCAAAGGTGTTGAATCTTTTAGTAACACTTGATAAAGTGTATTTCCGTAGCATCTTAATAAATAAATTTTAAATGAATGTATTGTTTGGTGTGCTTTTTGGATGTTTCTACTGACAAACTTCAATGTCTATAATCTTAGGTGAAAAATCTAATTACGAATTCGTCTTGTAAACAGGGGGAAAAAAAATTATTAGCTTATGAAGTCAAATCATCGAACAAATTCCGAATCTTTAGAATCATCAATCTCAATTGTAATAAATCTTGTGTTCTTTAATCAATTTTCATATATTTATATATATAAAAGAGCTTTAACTATAACCTAGCAAAACAACTTAATCCATGTTGATATCACCGATTTCTTCCTTGTCATCACCGGCAGCTTGGGCCTTTTCCATAGCAGCCTTGGCCTTGGCCATTTGTTCTTGTAAAGCAGCCATTCTATCTTGACCTTCCTTTTCTTTCTTGGCTAAAGAAGCTTCTTGTTCTTGTTGTTTCTTTCTACCCTTGATCAAGTTGGAGTATCTGGTGATATCTTCGTATTTGGCAACATATTTAGCCTTCTTGGCATCTTCACCTTCTTCGGAGTATAACCATTCTTCAGCCTTTTCAACCAAAGCCTTTATGTTAGCCAATTCAGCTTCAGAGGCGTATGGCTTCCACTCTTCAGAAGAAACCTTGTCCTTACAGTAGTAGATGTGTTCTTCTAAGGTGTTCTTGGCATCTTCAGTTTGTAAGACTAAGTTATCAGCAGCAGTTAATTCTAATTCTAAAGCAGTTAATTCAGCTAATTTTTCTTCAGTCAAGGCGTATGGAGAAGAGTGAGCGACCTTCAATTGAGTTTCGTGAGTCTTGGTCTTGGTGGTCTTGATAGTTTCACCTTCTTCATCAACATCTTCTTCTTCGTATTCTTCAACAGTTTCGAAGTAAACAGCTGGAACAGAGATTAAACCAGATGGATCGGCTCTGACCTTGATCTTTAATTCAACACCTTCAGTTGGAACACCAGTGACATCGAAGACGGAAACGACTTCGTTCTTGGAGTTTTGAACAGTGATCTTGAAGTCAGCAGTCTTGTTAACAGTGATCAACTTGGTGGCTGGGTATGGAGAACCAGCAGTGAAGACAGGGTTGAATTCACCATCACCGAAGTCAACATTGACATCACCACTTAAAACATCAGTGTACTTGAATGGTCTAACTCTAACCATTGGAGAGGCAGAAGCACAAATGAAGGCAGCACCCTTAGCAATGGCTTCATCAGAGTTCAAAGTTCTGGCAGTTTCCTTGTAGTTAGCAGCAATGAAGTCCTTCAAACATGGAACTCTGGAAGCACCACCAATTAATTCAATGGAGTGGATTTGATCAATGGTCAAGTTGGCTTGAGTCAAGGCGTTTTCTAATGGAATTCTGATTCTTTGTAATAATGGGGCAACTAATTCTTCTAAGTCTTCTCTGGTTAATTGGGAAGAGAAATCAATGTCATCCATAACAGATTCAACGTTGAATGGAGCAGCTTGGTTAGCAGATAAAACCTTCTTGATCTTTTGAGCAGCAGTCAATAATCTGTAAACAGCCTTTGGGTTTTCTCTACAGTCAACCTTGTATTTGGCATTGAATTCATCAATGAAATGGTTGGTGATGGCCATGTCAAAGTCTCTACCACCAAAGTGCTTTTCGAAACCGGCACCTAAGATCTTCATTTCACCGGTCTTGAAGGCAGCAACAGAAGCGGAGTAAGAAGAGTGACCAATGTCAACAAAGATAACGTTTCTGGCTTCAGTGTCCTTGTCGTTGGCTGGTAAATCTTGCTTGAAGATACCGTAAGAGACACCGGCAGCAGTAATTTCGTTGATGATTCTGACTGGGTTTAAACCAGCAATTCTGGCAGCATCTTCAACGGCATATCTTTGTTCTTGGGTGTACCAAGATGGGACGGCAATGGTGACATCCTTGATGACTAACTTGGTTTCCTTTTCAATCAATTGCTTGGAGTGATCTAAGTACATGGCAGCTAATTGAACAGCAGAGAAAGTAACGTTTTCGTTCTTGAATCTACATTGGACACCAATCTTACCATCTTCTAACTTAACGAACTTGGTTTTGTTGAAGAACTTCTTTTCAATTTGGAAATCTTCATCATCATAGTTTAAACCAATGATTCTCTTCAAGTTACCAAAGGTGTTCTTGATGTTGGAGGATTCCTTAGACTTACCGGTTTCACCAATGAATCTGTTCTTTTGACCGAAACCAACAACGGATGGGGTGGATCTGTTGGAGACGTCGTTGACAATAATGTCGATGTTTCTGTTTCTAGCGACGGCAAAGACAGAAGTGTCATTACCAAAATCTAAACCAAATGGAGCACTCATTATAATATTCTATTTAAGGTTTCTTAACTGGTGTTTTACCATTATCTAGAGTAAAACTAAGGATAAATGCCTATAAATTTATACAATTATTTGTAGCACTTGAAGATGATGTTATAAAAATTTTTCATCGGAAACCGCCCCTTAGTGGCACCACACAGGTATAAGACGTAACCAAAAAAAATTAATGTGTTTAGCGTGGGAGAGATTCTCGTGCATAGAGCGAGAACATTCCAGAAAGATCTCAGGCAATTATTTCCCGTTTCGGCACAATCAATCCCAAAAAAGGTAGAGTTTACACTTTAAGCGCCTTTGGATTATGCTCTTATCTCCTACACGCAAAAATATCATAAACAAAAAAAAGAAACGATTATGTCCGACAATCAACTTTGATTTGATTAAACCTCTACCTCTTATATACTATCTTGCAAGATTATGACCAATGTTTGCCATCCTGGAGACTGGATTAGCATTAGCAATGATCCTGTGAAGTCATCATTCTCTTCAATGTTAACACATGATGCCTTAATCAACAATTTCCACTCATCATCACTTAAAATATCTAAACTACCAATGTATCTCAATAAATGGAAATTAGACAACTTCTTTCTTAACTCTATCAAATCCTCTCCATATATCAAATCACCCAAGTACTTCTTCAATTCATAGTGGTCTTGTTTGAAACCCATGAACTCTCTGTTTTCGTATGGGAAACTAGTATCATTAGTGATGAATCTTTTTTCTTGTATCTCACTCTTAGTAGTGAACCCATGTGTCAATGTAACTAACAAGTACTCAACTGGGAATGCTGGTTTGGCATTTTCCTTCACCATCAAGTTGTATTCGTTTTTCTTAGTGAAAAATATCTCCGGAACGTATCTGCTATCATCTGTTTCTCTCAAGTACAACATCGATGGGTCAGTGCTTCCCATTATGAAATCAGCATTAACTAATGCCTCACCCTTGACTGAAATTTGGTAACAGCTTATATCAATTTGATTATCCAAGTTACCGGAAATACAACATGTAACAAACTTAGATCCAAAATAACCTTCTTCACTGTCTTTACAAACATTTGGGAACAAGTTTTGCCACTTGGCAGCTTGGATAACTTCCAAGTTTGTCAAAAAGTATGAATCCTGATGTCTCTTACACAACACAGAACCATCTCCTTTACCTGAATCTGTCAAATCAGTGAAAACAAATCCAACCGGGTATAAATTGTTTACAGTTTGAAACTTCTCCACTATCCTCCTCAAATCCTCACAAGTCTCCTCAAACTTGAACTTTAATCCATCCATTTCATCACTTTGCCAAGGCTCATATATCTGTTGTACTTGACATTTTATACCCAATGGTGGAACTTGAGTCATGTCCTTATCATCGGCTACTGATGAATATTCCTCATAAGAACCAAATAATATCCCAAATCTTTGTGTTCCAGTTTGTCTCCATGAATCCACAAAGCTGTTGATTGTGTCTGAATCCAAAAACTCTACATGGTCAACCATACGGAATTCTTGTTGTTGCAAGGTAATAGCTGAAGGTTGACACTTGGAACAAATTCCTTTAGGCCATGCGTCGTGTGGACAGGCTGATGATTTTTTGATTCTGAAATCAGGTTGTTCTAAAAGCTTTGGCATGTTGGCTGAATGGTTGTTAAATTGAGAGTCTTGGAGCTTTCTCAAGTATGAGTGGAAAGACAAGTGCTTGAAGTTTCTTTCTTGTTGGTAAGACTGGTCGTAACATGGGATGGAAGTACAGTGTTCACACATACCCTTGTCTCCGTGTCTGCATAATAATGGGTTGATCTGTCTTTTAACCAATCCATCTTGTGATGATAATCTCATGTCCACTGGTAGTTCCTTTAGCTTTGAAAGTGTGTTCAAGTTCAAGTTTTTGATGGAATTAGAAAGGTTGGTAGAGTTATCAGCAGTTATAGGTACTTTGACAGTTTCTATAGGTTCTTCCTTAAGTTTATAATTCACGTTGATGATATCCCCATGTTGAAAGCCTAAGTTATCAATAGTCAAGTCCATAATCTCAAATGCTTTAAGACTTGAGTTTTTTTGGTTTATAATTGTTTCATTGATGTCGACGTTATCCTTTATAGCTTCATTCTTGCTTAGCAAATCATTAAACACTTTCTTGAAAGTATCTTGCTGCTCACAAGATACTCTGACCATCCCGTCATTTGTTCTAAATCTCAACAACATTTAAAAAAAGAGACTTTATTTAAATAATGATGTTGTTTTTGGTTTATACTCAAATTTATGACCAAAGTTGTATGTGTTACACGTAAAAGAGTTCTAATCATCTGTGGAAAAATACCCACCCAGAGTTTTGTTACGTTTCGTTTACGGGTTGATTAATCCGCTATAAGCTTATGTCCGAATTCAAACATTTATAAGTGGTTGTACCAACCTGTATATAATCAATTAGTGATAGATCTAAGGTAGTCCAGTAGTAACAACGTACCTGTCATAGAAGGAAGTGTATACAAACAATCTTTCACAAAGCCTTTGTAAAGAATATTAAAATATGATTGATTTTTGATCAGCCTCAGGTTTTTCAAAGTTCCAAAGAACTGGCCTAAGTTGGTTACACCATGAGTTCTGCTGAACATATCCAATCTTTTCATTGGATGGTTGATTGAATGTAATGCAAGTGTAGCATAAACACCTGATTTTAATACATTCCACATGCTATCATCATCTTTTCTAAACTTTTCAAACACGTAGAAATATAAACCGTAGGATAGACCTTCTTTCAGATAAACGTAAGGGAATAAGAACTTTGCACTTTGACTGTGGTTTGTCAATGACTTTCTATCCACATTTGCATATATGTATTTCAACAAAGATCCGTTATTCTGATGTATATCAATGATTTGCTTTTGATTGTTCAATATTTTATTGGTATAGAAATTCTCGAGTGGCGTGTTGACTGCATTGTTAACTATACCTGCTACAAACCCATTAACAAAAGATGGATATAATTGAAATTTATCAAGGGTTAAGTATGTAGTGAATAAGACTGTTCCCGAAACAGTGTTGGCAATTAACGGTGGCAATATCTTGTCATAGACCGTTTTGAGACCAGACATCTTCACTGTTCTATAAATCACACATAGTGAATTGTTCTGAACTATGTTATTTAATAGATTGTTTTTGGCAAATCTTCTTGTATTTACTACTGACTGGTGATTGTCTATAATTCGCAGAAAGTACAATGTATCATATTTAACAGGTTTGAATAGCTTTAATGGGTTTCTCAAATACAGCTGTGTGGTTTTATAAATTAATAGTCTGAAACTTGAGATCAGGAACCCAATTTCGGGGGCTGTTTTGGATCGTCTCTCTAAATTACCAATATCATTATTCATAGGCGTTTTATCAACATCAATTAAAGGGTTATGGCAGTATCCTCTTTGGGTAGATCAGATCAGTTTAAAAGGTGACTTGTCTACACTTTAACACGTGATGAAAGGCGAAACGTACACGAAAACCAAACCTCAAGCAATTTTTTCGCCTGAAAACTTCACTTTCCACTGTGTGTTGATTTTTTTTCAGATTCATAAACTCATGTTTATACTTCTGTCATTGTTATTGCCGTTACCAAAGACAACCAAACCATACTTACAATGTCATTCAATTCTACATTTGATAACAGCACATACTCAAATAGCTCCAGTTTTAACGGCTCTAGCTTCGAAAACACAGCTGAAACAGCTAGCACACAATACAAAAAGATATCCATATTCACTCCTATCATATATGTTTCACTTCTGCTATTTTCATTGATGTATCTACAAAAGTACGTATCCAACAAGAAACAACAAAAGTCTATAGAAACACCATCCATATTCGAGGACAACTACAAGCCTAGAGAAGTCTACTATGCCATCAAGGAAAAACAGTATAAAACAAGCAACGGATCCGATAAGATTGATGAAAACGCTCTTCTGTCAGCATTAATCCACAGAGGTGCTTCTGTGATCAGATACAAAATAAAACTTACCGAAACCAAGCAAACCTTTGATTTGTTATACAAGTTGGGATCCATGGGTGAGGACTTTTATGAAAGATACGAAAGAGAGTTCAAGTTGATTGATCTTGAAATTGAAGATTGTGTGAAGGAATACACCATCCTAACAAAACAAAAACATAACCCACAAAGATTCATTGAGATCTGTCAAAACGTCTGTTTCACCGAGGCTATTAAGAGAAGAGTTGCCTTTTATGATTCAAAAGTTCAAAACAAATTGAAATAATCGTTTAATTCACTTATATATTGTTACATAATTCATAAAGAAAGTTTACTCTTTTTTTAAAGCTTTACTTCTTCTTGACAGTTTGGAAGGACCAGCCATCATCGTATTGATGAATAGTGTCAATGGCTTCAGTCCAGAACAGGAACTTTGGTGAATTTTCAAAACCTTCCTTGATGGCAAAGAACTCATTAGCAATGGCTTTATTAACTGGCTTGGTGTTCATACCGGAATGATTAACCATATCAATGAAGAACTCAGAATTAGATGGTTCAATAGAGAACAAAATCTTCAGGAACTCACTATCACCTAAATTCTTTTCACACCATAGCACAAAATCCTTTTGACTACTTTTTGGAATTGCAGACACAGATTCTACACTCTTAGAAGTTGTTTTAGTACCCTTGTTAGCTGTCAAATTCTTACTAGCTGGTTGAGATTGGATCTTTCTTAGCTTATCAGGGTTCAAGTTGGCTGAAGGAACAGGATTGGACACAACAGGGACTTTCTTTTGTTTTGGTGCTGGTTTGGTTTTGTCAACAGTCACCCAACTAGCTTCTTGCTCCTTCTTCTTTGCTTCCATTTCTTTTAACAATTTCTTTTGTTCTTCAATGAACTTGGCATCAAACTCTAATTCAGGTGTCTTGGCCTTAGATTTGGCTTGTTTTTGAGATGCTTCTAACAATGCTTTGTTAGACTTGATGACTGGACTTGATGGGGATAAGTAAGTGTCTGGCATAGAAGCCTTTTTGGTCTTTTCATTGGAACCGGCTAATGGTTTAGTTTCCTTCAAAACAGTCTTCTTGCCAACACTTTGTAAAACAGTGGTACTGTTTGGCTTAACATTTTCGTTGATCCATGGGTTCTTTTCAACCTTTGGAGCAGGTTGCTTGGATTTATCAACAGTCACCCACTTGGCATCTTCTTGAGCCTTCTTCAATTCAAGCTGTTCTAACAATTTCTTTTGCTCTTCAATGAACTTGTTGTCATATTCTAGTTCAGCTTTAGTCTTCTTCTTGCTAATGTTTTTCAATTCATCACTAATGGAACTAGTAGTCTTGACTGGCTCATTCACCCATGGATTTCCAGAAGGAGATTTACTCTTGGCAATGCTTGGTAATTTAGACTCTTGTTGTTTGCTCTTCAATGCTTCAACAATGTTACTTTTTGGCTGCTCATAGACCGGCTTGGTAGCTTTAGCCAACTCAGCCTTCTTCTTATCCTCTTCCTTTCTCTTTTGAATCATATCCAAAATTGAAGCTGCTTTAGTACTAACAGGTTCCTTTTCCCAAGAAAAAGCAGGTTTAGCTGGCTCTGGGCTTGGTGATGCTACCTTCTCAACAGGTTTCTTTTCAACAACTGGTGTTGGTGCCTTCTTTTCTGGAACAGCAGCAGCCTTTTTCTTTTCAACCTTCTTAGGTTCTGGTGACTCAGCTACAAGTGGTTCAGCAAATTTGTTTGAAATAACTTCAGGAACTTCAAAGACATCCTTCTTGACTGGGATACCAGTGATCCACTTGAAGGCAGGAGCACTCTTTTGTAATTCCTTGGAAACTTCAAATTCACCAGCATCGTTTTCAATAGGGTAGGCTTGGATTCTGATATGTTTGTCATAAACATTCAATTCAACTTTAGACCACAAGAAGCTGACTAGTTTAGCTTGATTGGCACTCTTGACAGTGGATTTGTTAGAATCACCATCAATTTCATCAATCAGCCAGTCAATTTTTGCGTTTTTGTATTCGTTAGTCTTGATAAATGAGTCTAAGACAGAGTAAGATTTGATCCTAATGCTCTTCTTCTTTAAAAATTGGATAATTTCAAGAGACTTGGTCATCAAATCCTTTGAAATGTTACCCAACAATGTTATTGAACGTATAAAAAATTCTAACAAAGAAACACTGCTGTTGTCAAATGGAAGATCATACACAGATCTACTCTTGTTGAAAATAATGTGACTTTTTGGGAACAAGGCAGCAAAACTGTTGGCAACTGCATCGTATGATTTGTTGAATTTTTCAACTCTAGATTCAAATATAATTCTAAAGACAACAACAATAGACTTCAAAATAGGTTTATCAATTCTGGATAAGTATGCTAAAATAGAACCATCAATTTCCAAAGAGTTGTTGTTCATGGCTGTGGTGAATCTTTCAAACAACAATTTGATGTGATCGTTCGAACTTAAAGAATGAGCAACCCCATCGTTACCGATAAACTGAGAAATAGTAGTGTCATTCACAGCAGCAAAGTAGTTTCTCAATTCTTCAACTTCTGGAACATCTTCAGGAGATGTTAAAGAAGTAAACTTCTTGTAGTCAACCTTCAACTTGTTCTCGATGTTATTTTCAGTTTCAAAAAACTCTTGTGGCCATTCCTCAGCTTCTATAACGTCATCCTCAATCTTACCGACTGGCAAATAAGAAATATACTCAGAATAAGTGCATTCTGAACCAACGTCATCCTTCATACCAATGTTAATCAATTCCTCATAGTTGTAATTATTCTTGATGTAATAGTGTGGATTGAACTTACCTTGTCTGGTAAGCATGATTTTGGTAGCTGGCAAAGAAATTTCTCTCTTGTCTTTATGGGTGTAAGCCAGAGGATGTTTTGGCGGCTTCAAGGCTAAGGCTTCTCTGAAGGACAACTTTGGTCTTTCGGAAGAAGATGTGAATGAGTCAGCATATTGATCCTTTTTATAGTCGTTGTTGGATAAAATCTCCTTCATAGATTCGATGCTAATGGAGCTTTTAGTTTCAAACATTTCTTCACTCTTGACAGGTGCTTCTGGTTGACTTGCTGGTGCAACCATTGGAGAAGGTTGGGTCATTGGAGTGGTGTTAACTGATGGGGATTGTATAGGTTGAGTTGGTTGGTTAATTCCTTGCATCATTCCCATATGCATTGGTGGCATTCCCATAGGCACATGTTGCATTCCTACAGGTGGAAGTTTCTTCATGAAGAAATCACGTAAGATCATGGTGGACAGTTTATCAAAGTTTTGGAATATCGGAGAGGTCAAATCGGTGTTGGCCTTCTTACAGAATTCATCTAAAGTAACGTATTCATTGGCTTTGACATCATAAGGATAAAATAGGTTGGCGTTTGGATCATCAAATGGATTGGCAGGTTTGCTCATGACAATAGAAACTTTCAGATCACCCTTGAAAAATCCAGAAGATAACCAGTGATCCATCTGTGTTGCCAAGAAGGGACCTTGAACAGATCCAGAATTGTCCAAATAATTCCATGAAGATATTAATTGTGGTACTTGCATAGGTCCGCCCATTGGCATCATCATGGGTTGTGCTTGCATTGTAGGAGTCCCCATATGGCCAACAGTGTTCAGGTTGGTGAATGACATTTGACTAGATCCAAATTGTTGGCCGGATGTATGCGGTTGGGAGTACATATTCGCAGGACTGTTAAATGAGTTCATAGTATTCATACCAAACCCTTGGCTTTGTGCAGAGTGAGGTTGACTTGGATTGGGGGTGTAATTCATACTGGCCAAGTTGCTTGATGACGAAGCAAACCCCAGAGGAGTTGACATTCTATATGGCATGTCCATGTTGTTAAAATTGTTTTGCATATTGTTGTTATTATGTAATTAAGCTAAGTGATTGTTATGTCTAAATGCTGATTAGTTGTTTTTATGTTATAAAGAAATTAAGGAATAATAATAAAAAACAAGTGGTGTAGTTTGTAAAATTCTCTATTTATTGTTAAGATAACAGTAGTTTGAAAAGTAGCAAATTATTTAATCTATACTTTCCAAGCTATCAAATAAGAGATTGGAAAACGGTGATGGTTTTGTATGGTTTATGAGTATTTTACCATTTCTTAAGTGTTTGAAACATCATAATCAAACGCATGTTAGAGGAAGAAAAAAAGAAATCAAAGGAATAAAAAAGGAGTAAAAATTTTCTGCTGCTAAACAAGGTGGCGACGTTTTATCCCGTGTGAATTTTTGCTGCTGAAGTTGTAGAATTAGAGAGAGAAAAGTTATGTCCGAACAGAAAATTTTATGTTTAGGACGGGGGTGAAATTAATCTTCCTACCTATTTAAGGTTCTGTTCGTTCTACTAACACACAAGTGGGTCATGTGATCAACCTTAAACAACACGATCTAAACAACTATGTTAGCAACACGACGTTATTCAGAAAAGAAACTAATTAAAATCTGAAGTATATATATGCTGTTCAATTCACCCAGCTTATAGCTTGAACTTGTTTTCAATAGCAGTGCTGATATCAGTGTTTCTATCGGAAGTGCTTGACAACACATTGGATCTATAATAGATATCCTCGTAATCGATTGTATATTCCTTGTTGTTGATGATATCTTGGTGAATAGAAGTGGCTGGGTGTAAATCAGCTTCCTTTCTCAGTTCATTGACTATGGATGTGCTATCTAGGTTATCAACAATTTGCTTTTCCATCAAAACCTTCATTGGTAAATGGACACCAAATACAGCCTTATTTTGTTCTTGTTTTAGCTTGAATTGCTTGGCTTCCCATTGTTCTAGTCTGCTTTGCAATGGGTGCTTACCGGTGCTTTGCATGTATAAAGGAACAGATGTTTGCATCTTAATGTTATCTGGCATGGCAGGAACAGAGTGGCTGACAGCCTTGCTGTTCTTGGTGGTAGAAATTTGGTTTTGGTATTCAGCAGAAGGAATAAAGTTCATTGTTGTATGTCTGGTATAAGTAATATGTAGTTTGGTTTGCTGTACCACTTTCTTCCACAAACTGTAATCAAAGGTGTTTCTTACATGATCAAATTTGCCACCTTTCACGATAAGTCTGATTTTTTTTTGGTGTAGCTAGAAAAATACACCCAAACGCTACACATACACGCCAACTTCTTAACTCCTATATTTTTCATTTTTCAAAGTCTTTTAAATTCGTTGAGAATTAGAAGAACACTGAACAAACCAATATAATTGCCTTTCACGATGCAAATAGAAAAAAAGTCAAGTTTGGCTATAAAATCATCATCAGATCCTATTCCATTTGCTACTTTTAGAAGTAAATTTGTCGATGACGAAAAAATATGCTTGTGTATAGACTCAACAAGACTGCTGCTTATAGAAAATGACCCGTTTTTAACAAAACAACAACACGAATATAGAATCATTGATACTGATCATTATAGAGGAATTAATGATATACAAATATCTACTGATGGCCAACTTGTGGCTACTGCATCTGATGACTCAACAATTGAATTGACACATTTTAAGCTTGGGAAATTAACAACATGTATGTCTCATACAGCTCCTGTAACAAGTATAAAGTACTCCTCCAAAGGGAACATCCTTTTTTCAGGATCTGTAGATGAAAATATTAAATCTTGGAATATCAACGCAGCTGGTATTTTAACCCAAGAATCTTTGAACAACGAAATGTTGATCACTGGGCCATTGAAAACGATGTCTGCACACAGTGATTGTGTTATCTCATTGGACATACCTTACTACGACTCATCAATACTTGCCACTGGTTCATATGATGGATTAATTAGAATTTTCGATACAAGTAATGGTAACTGTTTAAAAACATTAACATACGACAAGGATTGGGCCAATGATGGCCAAGTGAGACCAATTGTTAAAGTTAAATTTTCAATTAACGGGAAGTTCTTGTTAGTTAAATCACTGGATGGTGTGGTGAAACTTTGGGATTATTTGCTAGGAAGAGTTGTAAGGACATTCCATGATGAAACTAAGCAAACTCAAATTAACAACAATCTGACAGGGTTGAATTTCATATACAATCCTAACGATATAAAAAATGTATACGTTTTAAACGGAACACAAGACGGAAGACTTGAGATATTCGATGTTATTACCAAGGAGCTAGTATCAAACATTGAAATAAACGACAACAAGGCTAGTATCACTGATATACAGGTTGTGGATGACAAAATATATTGTTTAGACAATAACAATGTATTGACCTTATATACTGTAACTTTTTAAATATAAGCATAATTTTGCTAATATTTTTCACCTAACCTTTTTTTGAAGTTTTGAAAACTTGGTTTTTTTTTCGCAGTTAGATGATCATGTTTAAAGAAAACCAAAAAACCCCCTACCATAACATGTTGAAACAACTTTTGAGTAAAAGATATCAAGCAACTGTCAATGTTGCTGAGAAGTTTAAATTTGAGAGTTTGAATTCAACTACAACAATTAAGAATTTGATAGCTAGTATTGATGCAGAATCACTGGAAAAGAAGGAGTATACTATCAACGGATGGATAGAAACTAAGGCTAAGAAGGTGAAAAAGGATTTATACAATACCAGAATCAGAGACTCAGATGGTAATATACTTACAATGATTGGAACTAAAGAACAACTTCATGGTTTGAACTTGGAAGATTGCTTACAAATCACAGGAAAATTGAAGCTAAGACCTAACAAAGAGTTGAATCAAAACGACCCTAATGATTATGAAGTTTCTCTAGAGAAAGTCAAGGTCTTGAACAAAGTTGAGGGTGTAACACCGGCTTCTTTAAAGAACCTTAACAGCATTGAAGATATTCCGGCAAGTTTATCTTTTTTGAAATTAAGAAAGCCAAAATATGCTCAAATAATGCAATCAAGATCGAAGTTAAAGAATCTAGTAAGAAACTATTTAGAAAATGAACTTCACTTCACCGAAGTTGAGACCCCACTTTTGTTTAAGTCCACACCAGAAGGTGCCAAGGAGTTTTTAGTCCAATTTGATGACAATGTCGACAACAAATCCAACTTATACTACGCCTTACCTCAATCCCCACAACAATTCAAACAAATGCTAATGGGATCTGGTGTTTCCAAATACTACCAATTCGCCAAATGTTTCAGAAACGAAACTTTAAGAAAAGATAGACAACCTGAATTCACCCAACTTGACATGGAAGTTGCATTTGGTACAGGCAAGGAAGTTATGCAAATAGCAGGCAACATAGTCACCAAGGCATGGAACCATCATGCTTCAACTTTCCAAGATGCTCAAGAATTGTATACTCTGGATAAACAGGGGAATGCCAAAAGAGTTGAAAAAGAAGAAGATATTTTAAGAATGGATTACACAGAAGCAATGAAAAGGTATGGGTCAGATAAACCTGATTTGAGATTGCCATTAAAGATCATTAACATGAAGGAGTTTGGTGGTAAAGGAGGTTTGAATAATCCTGTTTTTGATTCTTTTGAGATTATCCATTTACCCCAATCCATCAAGACTGCTAAGGATTTGAGTCAGTTGAAGAAGTTTATTTTGGATAGTAAACATTATAAGGATGGTTCAAGAAAACCAGTTGTGCATGGGATACTAACTCAGGAAAATTTGGATTTCTGGCAAGATGCATTTGCTGATGTAGGTGCTTTAGAATCACCTAAATTGATTGCGAAATCATTAAATTTAAAGATTGGTGATGTAGTCATTGGTTGTGATAGAGAATCGGATTCTTTCATCTTTGAAA
>JAJMDF010000223.1:0-104933 GCA_030573475.1 Hanseniaspora thailandica (nom. inval.) | reverse complement strand
TCACTGAAAGAGAAGGTGTTCAAGAAGATAGAAATTTGTTTTCAAACACAGCAGATGAATCAGGAAGAGTTAAATTGAATACAGTTTTCCAAAATGCATTAAGAGAGGCTATTGTTTCTGGAGATGTACACAACTCATTTGGATCATTGAAGAAGAATATTCCAATAGAAGATCTTATAAATGAGGAAGAACTGGATAAATATGCTGCAGAAAAGTGGGAAACAATTTTGCATTTTATGGTTGGAACACCAGGTATGAAGTCACCAGATGATACAGTTTTGAAATTGCTGATTCATGGTGAGTTGATGATGGAAGTTGGTACAGAGTCTAATAATTCCATTTTCAGCAAGAGTAATAATGATGATGACGACAATGATCCAAAGCAATTTCAAAGAGTAGCTGAATTAAAAATTACCAACCATGGGTTCCAATTTTTGCTTCAAGAGATTAACGTCCAAATATGGTCATTGCTATTACAATACTTGAAAATGTCTGAGTTTTTGAAACTAGACATCACAGTTATTTTGAATTTCTTGTTCATGTTATCAACACTTGAATTTGGTAAGGCTTACTCATCAAAGGACATGAGTAAACTTGAACTCTTTTTGTTGAAGGAATTTTCCAATTACGGGTTGTTATACAAGAAGCCATCTCAAGACTGGTTCTACCCTACCAGAATGGCCACTATCCTTACTTCTGATGCCATCAGTATCAGAACCTCCTCAGCAGCTATGAACAATGTTATAGACACTGCCAAGACCAAGAACAACACCAGTTCGGTCATAAGCAAGAACAAAATGACTCCTAAGATGTTACAAAACAAAAAAGTCAACGAAGCCAATGAATTTGCCAAAAGACAACTTATAGAAAAAGACAATGCTTCTAACACTGGTATCACCACCAACATGAACTATTCCCAAGAATTAGTCAACGGAGCAGTGATCATTGAAACAAATTTCAAACTTTATTCATACGCCAACTCTCCTTTACAAATCGCCATTCTTTCTTTGTTTGTTCAATTGAAGTCTAGATTCAACAACATGGTTTTAGGTCAGATCACCAGAGATTCTATCCGTAGAGCATTAAGAAATGGAATCACAGCAGAGCAGATATTGGCATACTTGGAAACACACGCCCATCCACAAATGATCAAACTATCGGAAGAAGTTTTGGAAAAGAAAATCGGGATTGATAATATGAAGAAAAGACAGATGGATATAGAAAATGGGAAGAGTAATCAGGATCAAGATAATTTGTTCAAGTTGCAGATATTGCCGCCTACAGTTGTGGATCAGATTAAGTTGTGGCAGATAGAACTAGATAGAGTGATTAGTGCAGATGGGTATTTATACTCCGACTTCTCTACTATGAAGGAGTATACTGATTTGGTTAAGTATTGTCAAGATATTGGGGTTCTGGTGTGGAAGAATGATAGAAAAAAGATTTTCTTTGTGGAAAAAGAAGGTAATGATCAAGTTATAGAATATGCAAAGAGATTGTTAAGTAGAAATGGATAATTTATTTTTTTAAAAAAAAGAAGTCGTAATATAGTTAGCTAGGATGTTGTATATAAAACTTGTGAATAAAGAAGTTATCTAATGTCTTTAAATAGTTAAACGTGTATTGTGATCAAGAGTGGATAGATCAACATAAGAAAGTGAAAGTTAATATTAGTTTTGGATGTATTGAATAAGAATGATGTTTGAATGATAATAAAGATCTTGTTAGTCTTGTTTTTTGAAAAGAAGTATTTTGTAGTTATCTCATCAAACGATATTCATTTGAAAAATACCATTTGGATAACACCTTTTTTTTGGTTAAACATAAAAGATATTGATTTTGTTTAATTCTTCCTCTTATTAAAAAATAAAAACTTTTTTTGATCATGTAGCTGGTTCTCAACTACCAAGACCATACCTCTTTGTTATTGTAGAAAACACTTCAGATATTGATTCTTTATTAAACTGTTCTTATTTCTTTCAATATTCCACTTTGTATTTCATTTCTTATATTTTTTTCTTTAATGATTTCCACTTTTTATTATTTTCGTGATACATTTGATTAACCATATATCTATGGTATTTCTTCTCAAATTTCATAATTTCCATAATCAATATCTAAATTGTTTGAAAAAATTCCATTTTATTTTATTTTTTATTGCTTTTTCTTTCTACAATAATTATTACTAGTTTTACTTTTTTAATAAGGAAGAAAATTAACAAAAAATATCTTGAATGTTTGTTTAAATTTGTTTTTGTTTTGTTTTTCCTCTTTATCTGTTCATTTAATTGTTAAATGAATGAGCTGTCTCTTTAATATCATTTATTGCTTTATCATTAATTATTAAATGTTGTTGTATTTTATTTAATTTTCTCTTTCAAACTTTCAATATGTTGAATCTATTTGTTAGTCTTTGAGTGCTTTGAATTTCAAGAGCACAAATGATGGAGTAGCAAAGGATCAATACAAGCTAATGTATCAACCAAGTTCAACAATTACCACACCACCAGTTGAATGAAAGAGGTAACATCAATAAATTCATAAATACTTGTCAATGTCATCTCCATCGCCCAAATATGTTTATATTTTATAGTTGTCACAATTACAATTGTTTAAGTTCAATTAGAAAATCCTGTAATCTATTGATTTATTTTTATCCGGGTTTTGTTATTTTGTTAAATTGGCTAGAAGTCTGAAGTGTTAATTCAAAGATATAAACCTAATTTTATTATTCTTTTCTTTTTTTTCTTTAAAAATAAAAATTAGGATTGAATTTACCACCAACTCTTTTGAGCATATTGGCCAGAAGATTCGTTGTCGTTGTTACCCCAACCGTTTCTGCTACCACCGTTGTTTCTAGAATTACCCCAGCTTGAACCAGTGTTGTTGTTTCTGGCGTTACCCCAAGTGGAGCCGGTGTTGTTGTTTCTGGCATTACCCCAAGTAGAACCGGGGTTCTTGTTGAAACCACCATTCTTTCTGAAATCTTTAGAGTTTTGGGAGGTTCTCTTGGATCTTTGGTGCTTAGGGAAGAAGTCGTATAAGAAACTTGGAATTTCTTGGTTGGCTTCTTCTAATAAGGCAACTAAGTCAGCAGCTAACTTTTGGTTGGCAGAAGAGAATAAGGAGATGGCGGAACCAGTGTTACCAGCTCTACCAGTTCTACCAATTCTGTGAACGTAATCATCAATATCAGGAGGTAAGTCGTAGTTGATAACTAACTTGACATTTGGAATATCTAAACCTCTGGCAGCAACGGAAGTGGCAACTAAGATCTTGGCAGAACCCTTTCTGAAGGAGCTTAAGGCTCTTTCTCTTTCAACTTGAGATCTGTCACCGTGAATGGCAGTAGCAGAGAAACCACAAGAAATTAAGTAGTTGGTTAAACCATCAGCTAATCTCTTGGTTTGGACGAAAATTAGAGTCATTTCATCCTTGTTGGCTTCCAAAACATCCATTAAAGCTTCACTCTTGGTGTCTTCATCAACTAAAATAACAGATTGAGTAATATTTTCAGAAGTGGAACCAACTCTACCAATGGTACAGAAGATGTAGTTGTTCAAGAAATCGTGAGCTAATTGTTGGATTTCAGTTGGGAAGGTGGCAGAGAACATTAAAGTTTGTCTGTTGAAGGAATCTGGCATACCACTTTCATCAACAATCTTTCTGATTTGAGGTTCAAAACCCATATCCAACATTCTATCAGCTTCATCTAAAACTAAGTACTTGATGTTGTTTAACTTAACAATACCTCTTTCAATCATGTCGATCAATCTACCTGGAGCAGCAACTAACAAGTCACAACCTTGCTTCAAGTTTCTGATTTGATCAGAAGCAGAAGCACCACCATAGATGACACATGGCTTGACCCAAGATCTGTAACAGAACTTGTTGGCTTCATCGTAAATTTGGGAAACCAATTCTCTGGTTGGAGCTAAGACCAAGGCAGTTGGGTAAACTGGCTTGGTGTAAGTGTTTGGAGATGGAGGAGTTGGTTGTGGACCGTTGTCGAAACATTCAGATAAAACTGGGAATAAGAAACCACCAGTCTTACCAGAACCAGTTTGGGCACAAGCCATTAAATCTCTCTTGGCAGCAATAATTGGGATGGAGTGCTTTTGAACTGGAGTTGGCTTGGTGAATCTAGCTAACTTGATGTTTTCCATTAACAATTCATTGATTGGAGGAGTGGTGAATTCAGTGATTTGTTCTGGAACATTGTCACCAGTGGCTTCACTTTCAATGGCATCGTAATGGTCAAAGTTGATACCGGTAGTTTGGAAGTTTGGATCATCTTTAACACCGAATAGCTTGATTTCTTGAGCTTCGTTTCTTGGAGCTGGAACGTGCTTACCGTCAATCCACTTACCGTGAGGAGAATGGGAGACTAAAGAACTCTTGGTGTTGAAACCACCTCTGCCAAAGCCACCGTTGTTGAAACCACCTCTGCCGAAACCACCGTTATTGTAACCATTGTTGTTGTAACCGCCTCTGTTGTAGCCACCGTTGTTGTAGCCACCTCTGTTGCTGTAACCACCTCTGTTGTAGCCACCGTTGTTGTAGCCACCTCTACCACTGTTGAAACCACCTTGGTTGTTGTTGAAACCATCCATTGGACCGGATTGGTGTTCAGAAGAGGAACCTTGATTTTGTTGTCTTCTCTTGGAAGGAGCAATGTATGGCATATTAATTAAATGTATATGTATAACCTTTGTTTGGTTTTTGAATGAAGTTGTTTTAACATAGTTCAAAACGATGATTTTGCCTGTGAGAGAAAAACTTCCAAAAGCAACACACACACGCTGGAAGATTCGCCAACTATTTTTTTTTGATCAGTGAAAAGAGAGAATTTCCCGAAATGGACATTTTTCTAAAAGTTTTCGCGACAAAACGCGCCTAAAACGGAAGGTGAACAAAATAATGTCGGATATAAGAATCATCACCCAAGAGAGGTTTAATTAATACAATTTTTTTAAAAAAAAAATAAGATACAAAAAATGTGTTTAAAAAGGTATGAATTTAGATATTTATTTATCATATGGAAGTAATGTTTAAAGAAAATTAGCATTATTATTTTATTTTATAACCAGATAAATAAATTCTTAAAAAAAAAAATGGACGATAACACAGCATTTAATCCTACATCATCTGTATACTCTGATGTCCCTCCATCTGCAACAGTGAGCTCCATTGTAAACGAAAAGGAATTAATTGATGAAACTCCAAAAGATTTATACAAAAACAGACACATGGCTTTGTCAACCTTGTCATGTGGAATGGGTATGGGTTTATTCTTTGCTTCTGGTCAACAAATTTCCATAGCAGGTGCATATGGAACTATCATATCGTACTTGATAGTAGGTGTGATGATAATTTTTATGTATTTGTCATGTTGTGAATTAATTGTTAATTTACCCGGTTTAAACATATTAGACTATTCAAGAGTGTTTATTGGTGATAGTGTAGCATACGCAGTCAGCATGTTATACTGCTTAAACCAGTTGATAGTTTTTCCATTAGAAATAATTTCAGCTGTGCTACTTACTGAAAGTTATATCAGTTTAGATAAATATAAAGGTCTTGTTGTTACCTTTTACATTGCACTAATATTTGTCTTCTCGTTTTTGAACAAGAGATTGTATGTCGAAGCTGAATTTGTGCTCAATGCTGCTAAAGTGTTGATGATGATAGTCTTTTTATTTGTAGCAATTATGGAAGTATTTGGCTTAGTGGGTAAAAATTCACCAATAAGCAACAAGGAAAATAACAATTTAATTACACCAGGCGGGTTCAATACTTCCACTAAAGGTCTTCTAGTCAAGAAAATTATTTCTGTTTTTATTACATCAATTTTTTCATGTTCAGGAGTTGAATACTCGGCAATCTCCTTATCAACACAAGAAAAAAGTAAAATTAAAAAACAGATTAAAAGCTCAAGTTATCAAATTGTTGGTAGAATGATTCTATTTTACGTTTTACCATTCATACTTATTGGATTGTTAGTTCCATATAATAATCCAAATTTAATGGGTGCAGTTGATGAGAATGAATTGCCAATAATGACTTATCCTAAATCACCATTTGCACTAACATTTGAACTACATGGTATTAAAGTATTGCCTATAATGGTTGATGTTGTAGTAATTCTTTCTCTTTTGAGTGTGTCCATTGCCTCAGTGAACGCCACTGCTCTTTTGTTAAAAACTATGAGTAACAACGGCTACTTTGCAAAGTTCCTAACAAAACTACTTAGAGAAGAAAATAAGAGATCTAATATTTGGGCCAACACAATTGCATTTAGCTTTGGGGTTATGGCTTATTTAATATACTTACCAGATTATTCAATAATATTCACTTACATGGTCAGTATAGGTGGATTGAGCACTACAATTTTATGGACAGTGATATGCATATCGCATATTGTTTTCAGAAGACATCTTAAAAGAAGTCAAGTAAAGCTTAACCAGCTACCATATGTAAGTCCAAGCGGTGTTGTTGGTTCATACATAGCAATCACTATCAATGTTGTGATTCTTTGCTTAACTTTTTGGACATCACTATGGCCAGTTGGCAGCAATGGAATCTCACCTACTTCGTTCTTACAGGTCTATGTAGGCATACCACTTTTTGTGTTTTTGATAATGATATATGGAATGAGACAAAATGCCAAAGGAGACACATTGCTACAGATAATACGTAGAAAACAGGCTAACTATATAGATCGATACTTTGTATTGAACAGTTGATTGAAATTATGGTCACGTGTGTTGTATAGCGAGAGATCCGTTTGGTCTAAGGAAAAAAAAATTTTCATGGTTTTGAAAAAAATAAGTTGAAGAAAAAAATTTGCTTCTTTTCTTTTGTGAAAAAGTTTTATAATCAGAAGAAACAACAAAACATCTTAATACAAACACCAAAATACACATCACAATGTCTGATATTAGTAAACTGTTCAGAGCTACTAAGCTTAAAGAATTGAGATTGGCTCCAGCCAGCATCATGGATGATCCAGTTCTTCAAAAATCTAAGTTCTCAATGCCGTTAACCCAAGGTAACAAGCATCCTATTCATCAAGAAGTTGAAACTTATGAACATTTGAGGGAAAAGTACGAAGAATTTGGTATTAAGGCCAAGCTTCCATCAAAGTCTGCCGTCAAATCCAACATAATCATAGGTGATATCGTAACAAGATACAAAGCTACTCATTACGAAAGAGATACTCAATCCAGTTTGAATAAAACAAAGTTCAACTACTACAACTTCCCAGTAAAGTATGCTGACAATGAAGGTATCAAGAAGTCTCCACTTTTGGAAGGTGTTGAATTGGTTAGTTATAACTTGGCTGAAATTAGTGAAAAGTTCCCATACATAATCGAAGCATTGAAGACTCCGGAATATAAAAAGAAATTCAAGCAGTTCTGTGCAGAAAATTACCCAGAAAAGATGAAGTACAAGAATTTCAGTGCCAACAACTTTAAGACTGAATTAGAAGCATTCATAAACAAGAACATGATCAGTGATATTGATCAAATTCCAGAAGACATACGTGGGTTTGGTGGTTTGACATATTCTCTGCCTGGAAGATTATCAACTGATCCAAATGGTATTAAGCATACTTATGTTGTTCCATCCAGATTAACTCTACAAAACAACAGCATGGCTTTAGGTTTCGTCAGTCAGAACATCATCAAAAACTATAATCCACAAATGAAGTACTTATCAAGAAATGTATTGCAATTGACTCCAGCCATTTTTGAAAGCTTCGAAACTTCAAAGGATTTGGATACAGCTAAGTTCACAACTTCTAATGCTAACTTGTATAGACACGCCAAATACGTACCTAAGCCAAAGCCAAAACCTGTAGCACCAGTTAATGAAGCTGTAACAGAAGAAGCTGCTGAAGAAGAAAAGCCAATCACAACTGTCAAGTCTAGAATTCTAGATGCTATTAAAAGGTAATGTTAATAAAGAGAGGATTCTTGTATATATATAAATAATAATAATCTGTTTTCATTTTAGTTTTTTAGAAAATAACACCTTTGGTGGAAGGAACATCATCCTTACCGGTTGGGGTTAAGGCCATTTTGAAAGCAAGAGCCAAAGCCTTGAATGCACTTTCGGCTTTGTGATGGTCATTTAATCCTTTGATGGTATCAACGTGTAAAGTGACACCACAAGACAGGGCAAAGCTTTCTAAGAAGTGTATAAGCATTTCAGTTGACAACTCACCAATCTTTTCTCTTGTGAAGTCAAGACTTATGCAATGGAATGGTCTACCGGAGAAATCCAAAACAGCTCTACTCAAAGCCTCATCTAATGGAGCATAGGCATATCCGAATCTGTTGATACCTCTGATTTCACCAATGGCAATCTTGATGGCATCACCCAAGGCAATACCAACATCTTCACAAGAATGGTGGTCATCGATGTATGTGTCACCAATGCATTCAAGGATGATGGACCAGTTGGCGTGCTTGAATAAGGCAGAGATCATGTGGTCTAAAAATCCAATACCAGAGTTGACGTAGATGTATTGTTTGTCCTTGGATGCTTCTAAACTTTCAACAGTTGGAACTTCCCATGGAGCCTTGTTCAAATGTTCTCTGTTTTCAAATAATGACTTGAAGGTGTTGTTTGTCTTGTCGAAGTTGAAATTAGACTTACCGCTGATGTCAACGGCGATTTGGATAGAGGTTTCTTTAGTGTTTCTGTATAAATGAGCAGTTTTAGCCATTGTGAATGTATGTGTATTGGATTTTGGTTACTGTTGTAATTAAACCAAATGACTATAAAGTGAGTCAAAATTTGAAAAGTCACCGCTGTGAAAAAATCCACTGGAAGACTCATGCCAAAGGCGAACTCTTTACGTAAAATTATACCGCCTGAAAAAAAAAATTGAAAAAAAAAAAGTTGTCTAGATTGAAATTAAACCTTGAAGCATCTCATAAATACAGTTATAATATTATCTTTTTTGATTATGTGCAATCACCTTTTATTCTTTTAAAAGAACATTCTGTGAATTTGGTCATCGTTGGTGTGTTCCTCTATGGTGTCCAATTGCTTCCACCAGTCAAACAAGTAGTTTTCACAGATCAACTTAAACCATGGAGTGAACTTTAAATCCTTATCGTTCATCATGTCCTTTAACTCTTGCATAGTAACATACTTAAACTCCTTGACTTCGTTTGGATTACCTAAAATGGTCACGTCCTTATCTTTATCAGTTTTATAAATGAAAATGTAATCAATTTCATGTTCACCCCAAGGTTCGTTACTTGGAGCCATGTAGTGGATTCTATTCAAAAAGTGGAAGGTACCTTTGGTGATAGTGTCGTTTTCTGGAATACCCAATTCGTGATCTAGCTTTCTAACAGCAGCAGTGATTGTACCCTTGACTTTATCTTCCAAAGACAACTTACCGATTTGGCTTTGATTATTTTCGTTAACTCCCATTTCATCATCAACAGCTAAAGGATGGGAACAACAAGTGTTGGTCCATAGTTCTGGGAAGGTGATCTTGTCGCTTGATCTTTGTTGCAACAATAATTCGTTTTTGTTGTTGAATAAGAAAACAGAAAAGGCTCTGTGTAGTATCCCTTTGTTGATGTTGTTCATCAAATGCAGAAGCTTTTTAGAACCGCTGGCAAATTCGTTATCGTTGTAGTCAATGACAATACATTGTTCCTTCATCAATCTTAGTTGTTCTTCATCGTAAAGATTCAAATCTTTGCTGTCAGAATGATCCAACTTTAAGTTTTGGAGGTCATCTTTGGTATATTTGTTTAATCTTTTAGTTTGGTGTTTCAATGGGATGAAGGCGTTAATTTTAATGTTTTCTTCGGTGTAGAAGGTGGAGATGACATCATCTTGAGATAAGTTCTTGACTTTTTCTTGGTAAGACTTAGACATTGCGTATTGTTGTGTGGTTTGTTTATTTACAAGTTTTTCTAGTTGGAGTTAAAACAGAATTGGGTATCTTTACAAAAGAAACGGGAAGAAGAGAAAAAATTGTCCGTAAAGAATTTGATTAGAAATGTTGAGTTTCGGAAATAAGACTAATTAGTTATAACAGTAGAATTGGTCTAGTAACATTGTAAGAAGTGGTTTTAGAATAGTAATACAATGTATACTAATAAAGTATTGAAGGTATATAATACAAGCCATCAGTACCTTTAATTTCAACTATAAAACTACATTAAAGTAGTATACAGTACAACTAGAATTAGCTAAACTCCGTACTTCTACTCTTTGGTTAATATAAAAAGGTGAAAAATTTTTTTTTCACGCACTTTGTGTGGGTATTTTAGTGTGAAAAATATATGACAACGCTCTTTTACACGATCATTCTCCTCAACAACATAACTTTATTCTTCATCAACAAACTGTTTCATCTAAAATCCAAACAACTTTTCATATACCATTAAACATATATAAAAAAAAAAAGATGTCTACTAAACAATCTTCCACTTTCATCAAGAGACCAGACGAAGCTGCCAGAGATAAGAAGCTACAAGTTCTAAATACTCAATTAAAAAAGCTATCTTCTGAAATTTCTGCTGTTACTGCCGAAATCGATACCAAGTTAGGTAAGAACGACTCTAACTCTTCTTCTAACGATGAATTAAAGGAAGTCATCAAGCAACAAAACGATTTAAAGTTGAAGAGAAACGCTGTCTTTGATCAACTAAAACAAATTGATGCCAAGATCAAGGTTACCAACAAGAACATTGATTTAGCTTTAGGTTCTGCCTCCTCTAAGGCCAAGGATTTCAAGTCTATTGGTGAAGTTGACAAGGAAATTGCCTTCATTGAAAACAAATTAGATCAAGGTGGGTTATCCTTGGTTGATGAAAAGAGATACATCAAGCAACAATCTGAATTGAACAAGATCAAGAAGTCTTTGATCTCCGTTCAACCATTGAAGTCTGAAGTTTACGACTTAAAGCAACAACAAATTTCTTTAAAGAACAACTTGAACACAGAATTAGATAACAAGCATTTGCAAAAACAATTTGAAGCTATTCAAAGTGTTTTAAACGATCAAAGATCCTTAAAAAACAAGAACCAACAAATCATCAATCAATTGTTCAACAAGAGAACTGCTTTGAAAGCTAAGAGAGATGAAATCTACAACAAGATCACTGAAATCAGAACCCAATTTGACAATGAATTCAAGGCTTATAAATTAAAGAGAGAATTACAAAAGAAACAAAGGGACAATGAATACAAGTTCGAAAAGTTATACTCTCAAAAGGAATCCGACTTGACCAAGTTGAAGGAAGACATTCTAAAGGCTCAAAACACCCCAGCCTTGAGTGATGATTTGAACAACATTGAATTCTGTTTAGGTGAATTGAACCCATCTTACGTCAAAACCGTCAAGAGTGATGTTGTTGCTGATAATAAAAAGATAGTTTCTAGAAGAAAGAATAGAGCTCCACCAGTTTTGAAAACCATCGGTAACGAATTAAAGAATGCTTCCAAGAAGATTACCAACAACGACGATGTTTCTTCTACTACCTCTTCCGAAACTACTGCTGTTGAAATTTCCTTGTCTGTTGTTTCCATTGCTGTATTAGGTCAATATGGCTTACCAGTGCCAAACTCCAGCGATAAGGAATTGATTACTGAAGTCTTTGATAAATTGACCGTCATCAGGGATGAAACTAAGGCCAAGTCTGAGACTTTGACTGTAGAAAACATCAAGAAGGCTGAAGATAGATTAAAACAAGTCGAAGACTTATACGTCAAGAGAGAACAAGAGTTGAAGGATTCCATTGCTTCTTTAACTATTGAAGACAACAAGGAATAATCTACTCCTCAAGTAAAAGGGGGGGGGTTTTATTTGTCTTTGTTATACTATAAATAAATATATATCAGTTTCTTAAATGGCTATACATGGTTTGTCATTGACATCTTTACCATACCAAACAACCCACTCGTCTGAATACTTCTTATTAACAAGACTGTTCATCTTCTCAAATGCTTCCTTGGCCAGTATTGCTGATCTGATGTCATAAAAGTTGATGGAGATACACAATCTTCTGGAAATTACTGGAGAAATGTTGATGATGTCTCCGTAAACCTTGAAATCCTTCATGATCTCATTAATATCAAACTGTGCCAAGTTTGGTGAGTACAGATGGTATGGGTTTTTAATGTTATTGTTTTTCTTGTTGGTGTCTACTTTTGCCTCGACATTCGTTTTCTTGAGTATTAAACATCTTCTGGCACCTGTTCTAATAGTGGAGCCTCCATGTTGAGAAAAAACTTGCTCGTTTTCAGGATACACCAAATCGTGAAGCTTTTTGAAATTGGCATTGCTTACTTCATTGATGAATCTGGTACCCCATTGGCATTTCAACTTTTGTCCATTGACTAAAAAGTTTCCTGTTTTGGAATATTTTAAAAATAGTTCTGCATCCTCATTCTTGATGAAGTGTAGTTCCAAGTATTTAATCAAATTGTTATCTTCAGGGTTTAATACTTTGACTATTTTCTCTATAGGGCCACAATAGACTGCTTGTAAAATACTATCAATGTCAATCTTTTCAGGTATATCCCTGATGATCAAAACTGTTCTTTCATTGACATAATCAGAATCGATGTCTAGTTCGATGTTGTTCGACATTATGGAACTAGAAGATGTCAATGCAATTTTAGTATTGCTAGCTGAGTCATTGAGCTTCAAATTAGAACAGCTTGAGCTTTGATCAAGAACAATTTCTGATCTTGTCAAGTCTTTTAAAGATGAGTTTGTCAAGTAAGATAAGTCGCTTTGGCATGTATCATTAACTTCGCTGTTTGATTTTGAACTAACATTGCTCTCTGTTTGTATAGCTGTTTCGTTGAGCTCTGCCTGTTTGACAAAGCTGCCAAAGATGTATGACTTTGCCATTTCTCTGAATCTTCTTCTTTCTGATCCCATTTTATTTGTTATTGAAGAGTTAGACATTGTGAGATGAAAGAGATGGTTTGTATTTATGTTATTTTATGTTAAATATTCTGCTGATTGATAAAATTAAGGTGACAAAAATGTAGAATATAGATTAATTGTTCTAGATCTTGCTTTACCAATACTGAAAATGTGATTTCTATCTGGTTATAGCCACTCTAAATTCTCTGTTTCACTTACCAGTAGAAGAACATGAATTGATTAAATCTCTGCAAAAAAGAGAGAGATAAGTCTTCACACGCGAATATTGTAAGTTTTCCCCCTCGTAAACCTGCTAATCAATTCTTATGTGGCTAAATGAAGAACTTCACACACAAAAAAAAACAGGTACACTCAATTACCACTGGGCTTATAAAATTGGTATAGCAAATATATAGAGCCTAGTATGGCCTTCCTGATCTTGTCAGCCTGTCCTTGTGCAAGTTCATCAAAGACTCTCCATCATCATCGTCGTGGGGTGTATTCTCAAACCTTATGCTTCTCCCTTGCTTCTTCTTCTCACTCGACAAATCTCTCAGCGTCTTCTTTGCAACCTCCTCACCAAGTCTTCTTCTCCCCATGAAAATATTTCCGTTTTTCACTCCACTGTCAAGCAGACTTCTTCTTGGACCTCTTCCGCTTATGTTTGAACTCAAGATCGAATGGTTTTGGGTTGTTTCAGCCATGGAAACATCTAATCCTTCCATTTGCTTGGAAATGTCCATCATGGACACATCTTCCAATGTCTTGTTGAATGATTTTTCCAAATCTTCATTGATGACATACTCCTCATCGTCCTCATCATCAGATTTTATGTGCATTGTCAAAATAGTATTGGCCTTCAATTCCTTGTGGGCATCGCTACTTTCTTTGGTTGTAGTCGATGAAGAAGATGACTTTGTGGTTGTTGATCTCAATGATCTTGTTGATTGAGATACTGGCAGGCTTTGGTAAATATTCTTTTCAGCCTTGTTATCAAAGGCATAGATCTGACCATACATCTTCAATGGATCGATCTCTACTTTATCAAAGAATTCAGTTTGGAAATCATCAACCATGGATCTCCCTAATTTTATTACTGATTCCGCCCAGTTCTTGATAATTTGATTACTATTCTTCTTGGTCTTGTAAGGTATCCACTTGGCTTTGCTTCCCTTGACCAATTCTTTAATAACTGTTGTCGATCCCCATTCTTCAATCCATTCTTGATTCTGCAATCCAGTCAAAGTTGAAAACATACCTGCTATAATTGGCTTAGAGTCATATCCACCTTCCATCAAGGAAATCAACTTCCCATCAGAATGGTACTGACTTAGATTCAATGCATCCTTGTTGAAATAATTATAAAACTTGGTTGGCAAGCTCATTCCGTGTCTGTTCATGGCTGTGGTTTCATATTCATTGGCATCAAATCCAGAACTTATGATGACCAAGCCTTTGAATGGCACTCCCTTTTCCAAACACTTTTTCTTTCCATTCTTGAAGAATTCATCAGCCTTGTTGAACAAAACTCTGTATTTCTTTTCGTATAAGTTCAAAAATTCCAGCTCATTTCTTTGTATCATCTCTTGTTTCTTGGTAATGTCTTTTTGCTTCTCAATTTCCTCTTGTGTGTAGATTTGATAATTCTCTAGGTGAACATTCCAGACATTCACATTATGTGCCATTACACATGCAGATGCCTTGGCTAAGGCTTCATGGTCGGCATATCCCCTCTCTACAGGATAAGAATTGATGTCATGCATTGAAAATGATGCTATGTTTACTCCGTAAGTATCCAAAAGATAATCTCCTGATTGGTATTTATTGTTGTTCATTTTAATAGGCTTTGTATCAAATTTTTCTATAAATTGTGGCTCAGCAGGGGAATAACTACCCTTTCTATAATGACCTTTATTATCCGGTTTCTTTTTCAAATCTTCAATATCCTCGCCTGTCAAGATTTTGTTTTCTTCCAATCCTCTTTTGAATATGATATCTTGAGTTCCATCAGCATGATGTAGATCATAATCCAAAATGGCAACGTGGGTAACATCATATCTATCAGCAGCCATCTGAGCAGTAATCATGACATTATTTAATAAACAAAATCCTTCTGGTCTGTTTTTATGACAATGATGGCCAGGTGGTCTAACAACACCAAACACTCTATTGGCCTTGGTTTGATTTGTTTTGTTATATTTGAACAACAAGTCCAAGCTGTCTTCCAAAACTTCCATGGAGTTGGCTAATGCATCTAAAGAAGTCATGGAAAGGTACATGTCCCCACTATTCCAATCATTTTGTGTTTCTAATTCACCTTTTTTCAAGTTGTTAATACTAGTTTCACACAAATCAATCAACTTTTTGATAAACTCTTTGTCATGAATTTTCAATACTGACTCGTCAAAAATCTTTAACTTGATGTAGTCATATCTGTTTATAAGCAATTGTCTAATACTCTCATCACCACCACCTTCCATGAAGCTATCAAAGCTGTCACTTTTGGACAAATGTTCTTGTATGAACTTCATATCATAAGGTAAAGTCTTTGGCATGATCTTGAAAAGTTTTGGAAACATGGAAATGGCACCAGCAATACCTATACTGGCACTCAATATTCTTTCCGGCTTTTCGACTATTGATTTCTGAAAGGTCTTGGTTGTCCATTCTCTTCTGAACTTGTGATATATGGAGTCGGCAGCAATAAGAACATGAAGTTTCATGTGATTGTCCGGTTGGTCTATAAGTAAATCTTGAATAATGTCATCTGTGCTTTTGTACAGGTTTTTCAAGTTGTCATTGGTCTTGATAAAGTTGATGAATTCAAGTTGATATTTGGATAGCTGTTGATAGATATCCGTGTTCATCTTGTTGTGATTTTTGGTTGTTTCCATTAACAACTTTATTTTTTTTTTTTTACTGACTAGTTCAGAGAAAGGGTCAAATCTAAAATATATTATGTTCACCCCTTTAAAAATAGAACTAAATATTCCTTAGTATAAACAAAATGAGATCAAAGAAGGCAGAATATAAAATTTATATTTTTTTTTTTCAAAATATGGTGACTTTGTTTATATTAGTATTTCCTAATTGGGACTGTACGCATATAATAAGTTTTGAGGGTGTTGTTTCAAATAAGTCACGTGTTTCCAGAACAATTTTTCAATCGGATTTAAGATATAAAACCGGACAAAAGTAACAAAAGTATATGCTGTTTAACTCCATTTAAAAAAAAATTTGAACAAGTTTACATTTTTAAAATTAATAAGCCAACTGTATACATCAATTATAATCTTAAAAAAAATGGATTCATAAGCCATAAAGCCACAACCAAACAGCCGCTATTTCCCCTGCTATATAAACCAAAGGATTATACTTCTGAAATAATCATAATCTTAAAATCTTAATTCTCATCAGATATCTATTAGAAAAACTAATCAAACCAATCCAGTTCTGTTCTTTTAAATTCACTGATCTTTCTACTTTTTGCTAAATAATGTTCCCAGGTAATCAACACAACACTTACAACAGAACGTCTGTTCCTGTTCCCCAAACTAATCAATATCAAAGACCAAGTGCCCCTCCTCCACAAACCACTCAGCCAAGACCAAGTCCACCAATTCCACAACAATATCAAAGACCATCAACCCCACCTCCTCAAATCCAACAAGCCTTCTTACAACCTGTGAGCCAACAAACCAATACATCTCCCCAATTTGCCAACAGAGCTCCTCGTCGTAAAGCCTTAGTCATTGGGTGTTCCTACATGGGTTCTCAAAACGAATTACGTGGGTGCATATCAGATGCATTAAGAGTCAACGACTTTTTAGTTCAAAGATGTGGTTATGCCCAAGATGACATAGTCATTTTAAGAGATGATATTCAAGGAAACCCAAGAATGGTTCCAACCAGAGAAAACATCATTGCTGCCATGCAATGGCTTGTTAGTGATGCCATTCCTGGAGATTGTCTGTTCTTGTCATATTCAGGACATGGTACACAAGTCAAAGATCTGGATGGGGATGAGGCTGATGGAATGGATGACGCCATTTGTCCTGTTGACTTCCAACAGAATGGATTGTTGATCGATGACATTATCCATGATATTATCGTCAAGCCACTGCCACAAGGTTGTAAGTTGACTGCGTTGATGGATTGTTGTCATTCAGGTTCAGTTCTAGATCTTCCTTTCACTTACTCAACTAAAGGTGTTTTGAAGAAGAATGATAGTTCCAAAATGTATAAGAACTTGGGTATGCAAGGGTTGAATTTGGCATTATCATATGCTCAGGGTAGACGTAGCCAGATGATGTCCAGCGCCCAAGAAATGTTCAAAACTGTTAAGAGTGGTGGTTCTAAGCTATCTGCCGAAGAGCAACAAAGAGTCATACAAAGAAAATATTCTCCTGCTGATGTTATGAGTATTAGTGGTTGTAAAGATGACCAAACCTCTGCTGATACATACATAAACAATACCAACACAGGTGCATTGACTTGGGCATTCTTAGAAGTTTTACAAGAAAACCCACAACAAAGTTACATGAGTTTGTTGAACAATATCAGAAACAAGTTGTTAGGTAAGTATACCCAAAAGCCTCAATTTGCATTTTCTCATGAAGTCAACCCAAACGATCAATTCACTTTTTAATGGTATATATAGAAATTGTAATATAAATCAAAGCTGGAATCTTTTATTTATTTACTTCTTTCCATCCATGACTACAAGTAGTCCACCTACTAGATGTAAAGAACCTGTAACAAAGACATCAACGTCGCCTTCTTTTTCTTTGATGTATTTATGTGTATCCTCAATGCTATCAAAGATTTTGATCTCAGTGTTAGAACCATTTTCAGATAACCAAATGTCTCTTAATCTCTTTTGGACAGTCAATGCATCGACTTGTTTGGAGTCAACGTTCATTGAGATTAAATCTGTGGAATAACCCTCAGACCACGTCTTGTTTGTGCTGAACAAAACTTCATCAAACTTGATGTTTGCAGATTTCGTAGTAGAGTTGATGTATTTCAAAAATTCTTTGACATGATCCTCCCTGGATTGTTGGTTGAAGAATAGTATAGTCTTTTTATTAGTCTTTGGCTTGTTCATTTGTGTTTGAACAAACCAGTCTGTTGATTTTTGGATCGAATCAATGGTATGTGCACCGTCTAAATACCATGTTTTGGAATCTTTATCTGTAATAGTTTGGCATCTTCCTTCCCATTTACATTCTTGAAGTCCGCTTTTTATAAAGTCTGGAATATTCATCTTAACATCCCATACGTTTGAACCATCTTTGGTTTCATAATTTACTAGAATCTTTTCACCAGTAACTTTATTTATATGATTAATTGCCAATGCAGTTGCCAAAGATGCGTTGACTTTTTGGAAATCACCATTAATACCTAAGTTAAACTCCTTATTAATTTTAGAATCTAACTCATCAAATACCGGGATCAAGTTTAAATTATTTTCACATCCTATGGTTTTCAATCTATTTTGCATTAATTTAAAGACATCTTCACTCTCTGGTTGACCTATTATACTAAAGTTTTCAGCATTCTTCTTGAAAATACCAATCTTGTTGTTACATATCTTCAATACTGTGTCACCAAGTACATTCACATGATCTATCCCTAACAAAGATATACCCGTACTTGTTGGATTATTTATAATATTGGTGGAATCATATTTACCACCTATACCTACTTCGTAAACACATGTATTACACTTTTCTTGGGCAAATACATGGAATGATAGCAAAGTTAAAAACTTGAAGTATCCCGGTTTCTTATGGTCCTTCAAGTCAGGAAATTTCACCTCATCGGAAGTGGTGCTGTTCAACCCATCCCAAACTTCAAAGAAGTATTTGGTAAACAATTGTTCACTTATTGGTTCGCCATTAATTCTTATTCTTTCTCTACAAGTTTTCAAATGAGGTGAAGTATAGAGCCCGACTTTATTAATCTTTGAGTCATCAACATTTTTGGAGTAGTTTAATAAAATTGAGTTGACAAATGCAGCGGTGGAACCTTTTCCTTTGGTACCAGTTATATGAATACAATTAAGATTATCAATTTCTTTTAATTCT
The DNA here is from genome assembly GCA_030573475.1 of Hanseniaspora thailandica (nom. inval.). Lineage (NCBI taxonomy): Eukaryota > Fungi > Ascomycota > Saccharomycetes > Saccharomycodales > Saccharomycodaceae > Hanseniaspora > Hanseniaspora thailandica (nom. inval.). Next base: position 85,928 of record JAJMDF010000223.1, on the reverse strand, counting down.
TTGCTATACCCTAATCTGTACATGTATTCCTTCATTTCCTCAATGGCTTGATCAGTTTTTCTTACGGCATTCATATTCTTCTTGAAATCTTGGATCATTTTAAAGTTTGTTTGTAATGAGTTTAAGCAGTTTAAAGCATTGTTGTAAGATCTGCTTGCGTAAAATCTTTTCCCAACACCCAATGCAGACATCATAATAAATAGATGTGATAATTGTCTTTGGTGATTTGTAGCAGTCTTTTAGATATGTTTCAATTTTTTTTTAAAATTTTTCAAGTTGTATGATATGTTTGGTGACATGCAACCCACGTGACTTACCCCAAACAAAACCCATTACACAGCTTAGATTTTGTTTACACCTGCAACGATTTTTCTCTGTTATCAACTATAGTCTCCCTCCCCTCCTTCACAAAGTGTTCTTATCACAAAAATATATACAACCAAAAACACAAGCATTGTAAGCTAATGTTGAAGAATATTGTATCTGCATACACTACACATCACCATAGTGCCAAAGAGCATAAACAAAAAGAACATCGCGAGGTGGATATCGACCATGACATCAAGCATTTATTGTTTAACAAGAAGGTGTTGATAAAGTTCATATACAAGAAGCAGGAATTAGTCTTAAGGTTGAGAAACAACAGCAAGATTGTATACTTTATTGATATTATAGGAAAGCTATTGAACTTTGAACATAACGTTGAAATAGGAAAAATACAGTTTTTGCTAGAAAACAAATATAATTTACTGAATTTCCAGCATTATTTCATCATAGATTTGCTCTCGCTCTACAAAAAAGAAATAACCTTTGACGCAATGAATAAAGAGGAGGAGATGTACGAAATTTACATAAACTTTAATGGAAATGCTGATGATTATAACTCTCTTAATGTTGTAACTATACCCGACTATGAAAACAAAAATGACTTGAGACTAAAATTCTTTGAAGACTGGAGACAGGCAACTCATATAATGTTCAACAACAGCAAAAAGATGTTGAAAATGACAGTCAACGACAGCAATGATTTATGGAACTCATATTTTTTATCCACTGATGAATCCACAAGCCAAAAGTTTTACAACGTCTTGACCAAGAACAAACTTGTGCTGTTAGATAAAAAAATACCTTGCAGATTCTTATACATCAACAATGACAAACTCGTGATGAGGGAGCCTGTTGTTGAGCCAGATGCAACACTGGAAACTCTTCTTCCATCAATGGAAATAGGACTAGATACTTTTAATATCCAAATACAAGGTATACACATAGAGAATGGAGGCTTTAGCTTGAAAGAGCTATACGAGATCTTCCACTCACCAAACGGATTTTTATACATATGTTTATCCCCAAAGCATAAGAAACAACATCAATAAATTACTATAATTCTTATTATGATTGTGCTAAAAATATATACAACTCATCATCATTTCTTTTCAAACACGGCTTGGATCCATTGTCTATACATTTTGATCTTTTTCTTTCTATTTACTAGCAATCTTCTATCTATGCCTATCTTGACTTTTTCGAATTGATCTTCACCAGTGAAAATGTTTTCAATTTCTTCATCAGTGAAGAAGTAGACCCTGGTACCATCACCTCTGATGTAAAAGTTTGGAGCCAGGATCTTTTCACCCTTAAATCTGACTTGGGCTAAATCGTATCTACCATAGTCTCTGAACAACAACTTACCACCTTTTTTCAACAGTCTGGCGGCATTATCAATGGCAGCCTTCCATTGTTCTGGTTCTAAGGCGGAGAAGACAAAAATCATGATGATAACATCAACACTTCCTTCTTCAACAGGTAAATTTGGATCTGTGATATCCCATCTTTCAGCAATGACTGTACCTTTTGCGTTTTCTTCTTGGTAAAACTCACTTTGTTTGATCAGATCAATGGCAGTGTAAGAATAATCAGAAGCATGGATTTTCAAGTCTGGGTTTTTGTTGTCTTTTAAAATACAATTGAAAGTATTCCCAACACCACAACCAACTTCCAAAACTTTTACTGGTCCATATTCAGGTTGAATGACTTCATTTAGAATAGGAAACTCAATGGCTAACCACTTTCTGTCCTTAAAAAAATTTTCCTTATGTTGAGAATAAAAGCTGTCCCAGTGCTTGTATGCAGTTTCACCTAAGTACTTTTCCTTGTCTTGGACTTCCTTTTGTAATTCTATCTTGGCCTTGGCGTTGTCAATGTCTTCTTGGGTGAACTTGAAGTGGTCCCAGGAATTGTGGTTCCAAATGGCCTCTTCATCGTTTTCAGGAATGAATCTGGTACCAAAGACAAATGGATCATCTCTTCCCAAACGAGTGTCTAATGATGGCTTTGGCATGTCCTTGGTGGAAGCTAAGTATTCGGTCATGGAATCAGATAGGTCTAAGCTTTCACTTACTTCTTTTTGTTGTTCTTTTTCTTCTTCTTGTTCTTGTTGTTGTTCTTTTTCTTCTTGCCTAAGAGAAGAGCCTTCAGCGGCAGTGGTTGTTTCAGAAACATCATCAGTTTCTTCAACAGGTTCTACAGCGTTTTCTTCAACCTTTTCGATAACTTCTTCTTCAGCAGGTTCTTCAACCTTTTCTTCCTCAACAGGTTCCTCGACGTTTTCTTCGGCAATAATTTCTTTAACTGGTTCTTCAACCTTTTCTTCGGAAACTTCTTCTTCAACCTTCTCTTCTTCAACTGGTTCCTCGACTTTTTCTTCTTCAACTGGTTCTTCAATTTTTTCTTCTTCAATTGGCTCTTCAACCTTTTCTTCGGTAGCTTCTTCAACCTTTTCTTCTTCAACTTGAGCTACTCTTTTTGAAGAAACACTTGATCTTTCAGAAACAACAACTTGTCTGGTAGCAGTAGCCAAACCAACACCTTTTGGCTTCTTTGGAGAGGTTCTAATATCATCACCTTCATGATCGATCTTCAAACCGGACTTGGCCAAAGCAGAGACTTGGTCTGGTTGGAAGATCTTGATATCGACCTTTTCTGAAGAGCTTGTGTCAAACTTCTTGATTAAATCAGCAACACCCATTGTTTATAATGTCTTATGTCTGTTATTCTTTGGGTGTGTGTCATGTCTATAAATACAACTATGAACAACTTTTAAAAAAAAAATGTGATCCAAAAGTTTAAATTCTTGTTTGGCAAATCGTTACACAACAGAAACATTTCGTTGGGGGAAAAAAAAATAATCCAAAAAGGGTAATTTTCACGCTATACAAATACGCTGTGATTGCTATATGAATAATATTATAAAACTACTACAAGTCATTGAATAGCTCTTCTTCTATGGCCAACAAGTCCTTCGAGTAGATGTACGCATCTGTGTACTCGTACTCATATTGCTTCACAGAACCTGGGACTACAGCTTGTTGTTTGACACCCAGAATAGCCACTTTTGGTACAGTTCCTATCTTCTCAAACTTCAATTTATCCCATGTCTTCCAGGATGCCACATTGGTAGCAAACACCAAGTTGAATATGGATTGGGAATACCCCAACTTAGGTGCATACTTCAAATAAATTTGACCTAATCTATACGCAACCTTTTTGCCTCTGTGAGGGATAGGCACAAAGAATCCTGCATTGCACACTTGTGAACATCTTCCTGCATAGTTAGGTTTGATGTAAAAAGTACCTAAAAAATTATCCTCCCAGTCGATGTTGTATTCGTCTGTTTTGATATACTCAAATATCTTTGAGTTGTCTATGTTGCATGGCTTCTTGATCAAAATACAACAGAATGAACTAAACCAATAGTCAGTGTATTCCTCTATGCTGTAAAAAGGTTCATATTGTGGGTAAGTTTCACCTTTAATGATTTCTTGATTGAAAGCATTGTACATTTGGCTTAATAGCTTAGAACTGATGTCTTTGTGACTGTATATAGGAATAGCAATGACTCTTGTGTCTTTATCTTTTAAAAAGTAAGTCTCCAAGGCTGGTAGTTTGTCCTGGCTTTGGAACTCAGTAGGGTATAGTGGGGCATTCTTTAAGAACTTTGGAGGCAGTCTCTCAGCAGAGTATACCATATTCTAGCCACAATCAACAACACTGTTTTGGGTTGTTAAATGTCTTTTTTAAAGTGTTGTTTACATGATTTTTTCCCGCTATAGGTATTAAAACTCTGATAACGGATTTCACTGTTAGAGCTACACACAAAAAACACCAGCAAAATATAATATCAAAACGTAAAATGGAATTAAAAATGTACATACACTAACGTTTACTCTTCATCAGTGTCAGTGTTGATGTCGCTATAATCATCATCATCCCCACTTTCCTCTTCAACCTCTTCTTCTTCATCATCATCATCTTCATCGTCATCATCGGAAAGTCCATACACATCTTCTTCATCTTCCTCGTTGTATTCACCAGCAGCTATCTTTTCTTGCTTGACCTTGGCTTCATAAGCACCAATCTCCTCCTCACTTAATACCTTATACGGAACGGTGATGTATTGATCATAACCGAACATACCAAAATGATCCAAGTATATTTTGAATGAGTATTCACCTGGTTGTTCAGCAGCCGGAGCCGGACAAGGAATGGTTACGAAAGAATACTTCATATCCTCAATCAAATCCGGTGTCAGTTGTAATTGTTTGTTCTCTTGTTGAGATTTGATGACTTCCTTGGAGAACTCCTTTTTATCTAATCTTTCATAACTCTTGCTGTTCAAGTTATCTGACCAATTAGCTTTGTTGAAAAAGATTGGGGTTTGTAAAACTTTACCATTACCAACCATTAAAATGATGTATTCAGTATCCTTGGTGACTGGGAATCTTGGTGCAAATACAGGTGGCAAGGTTTCTTGTTCATGCATCTTTTTATGTGGATCAAGTAAATGTTCTATAGTTTCATATTTCTCTTCATTCTTTTCTATTTTATCTTTGGCATTGAATAATAAGTTCAAAGCTGGTTTTAAGGATGAAACAAAATTGATTCCTGTCATTACTACCTTCAATTGAATGTGAACTACAGCTCCAGGAGAAACATAGTCTTGTCCTTGTACAACAACTTTGCTACTCAAAACTTGAAGCTTTGGAACAGTGTGGTTATACTTTTCAATTTGTTTGGCAAATTCCTCTTTATCTTCAAGACCTAAGACTTGACATTTTTCCTCATTACCTAGCATGAAAAATTGTTCAAGGTTCTTAATGCCTCTAAATTTGAAATCATCGGATAATTCAGGTAACTTATCAACACCAGGTAATTGTAATAATTCATATCTGGCATCATCAATATCAGGGTTAATAGCTTGGGTAATAGACTTCATACAGTTAATACAAGCAATAGCTAAAGACAAGTTGTTGAAACAACTGGCAACAGTTAAGATAAACTTGATCAAACTGTGAGTCTTGGCAATGATCTTGAACTTAATTTCATCAGTGATTTTAATATTTTCTTTAGTCAAGTTATTCTCTCTATTAATATGATCCATGAAAATGTTATAAATATCTTCAGAATCTAATTCTGGAAATTGTACTTTATATTCATAAGCATTGGATAACCATTCCAAAATCAAATTATGATCAACAACAGAACCCTTCTTCAAATTGAATACCTTTTCAATGATATAAGAAGAGGTTTCAATATTAATACCTTGTTTGTTAACTTGAGATGAGTTATTCCACCATTTTGAAACGAAGTATGGGATAAAACCCATGAACACCAAGCAATAAGCCAAGATCATCACAATAGAATAAAACCCATTGTCAATTATGAACTTAGGCAAGGCTATACCTTGAGAAACTTGTTGTGGACCATCTGGATGACCATACTTCAAGTAATTCTCTTTGACAATCTCATCGGTCAAAGCTTGGTAAGCCTTGTTGATCAAAATGAAACTTTCTTCATACTTCAACTTTTCCCCATCTGTCAAATCTGAAGGTAATTTATCTGGATGGAACTTCAAAGACAACTTTCTGTATGCGGATTTGATTTCCTTTTCAGTGCTGGAGGCAGTAACCCCCAATAATTCATATGGATCGAATTGTGAAGCAATACTTTCAAATATCTTAGTGTTGCTGTTAATGGATTGATAAACATATGCTATCAAAGCCCAAAGAACAGTGACGATGATTATTTCCTTTGTGTAACTCTTGGAGTTGTTTGTTTTTAAATATTCATACTCCAACTTCTTGAATGTATCTTTCTTCAAACTGTCTTGAAGTTCATATAATGCATCAAGTGTTTTCTTTTGCTTTTCAACTGTTTCCTTGTCATCCTTGGATTCATCTATGTTGGCAAGTTTTAATCTTATGGTCTTGATGGACTTGAAGTTGTTGTTGGACAACAATTGGTAGACCAGTTTAATAGACCATGGGATTGTAACAGCAAGCAGGGCTGTTAATATAAAGAAAGGAAAGGTTTCTGAATTCTCATCATACTCATAAGTACTTGAATTAGCCATACTTGTCTATCCTCTTATACCTTTGTTGTTGTTTATTTGGTTTCTATTCCCAATTTGTTCAGCTGTAAAACAATCAAATATGAGGTGTTAAAAAAAATACAGAACAAAAATACACGTAAAAAAGTGTTTAAACTTGGAGGCTTTTTCTCCGAGTTGTTCCATAAACTGAAAAATTTTCACTCTACTCAACCTCATTCCAGTGTTCAATAACTTTGACTTAAACGTTGTGATTGAAAAAGTTAATAGTTCTATGTATATATATAAATCCATACTCCCTATTGGTAAGCATTTGGAGGGATGTTGGCTTGACTTGAAGTGAACCCTCTGATTGCCAGGTCATAATTCCAATTACTTTGTTCACACAACATGATGGCCCATTGTTGGTTCAATTTAGTATACTGCTGAACCTTCAAACACAGTTGTTGTTTTTCTTCTGGAGTGGTAGCAATCATATTTGGTGTTGCTGGTGGTTGACCAGCTGCTGGGTAGCCTGTGTTGGAAACACCAGAACCTTGACTCAATGGAGCCTTGTTGACTGCTGCAATTTCGTAATTCCAACTGGATTTCACATAAGCTCTGATGTTCAAAATATCAGATGCAATGATTGGAGTTCCATTATCACCTGGGATTAAACATAATGTTCTATCAAAACACTTCTTGCCATATTTGACTGCAGTCCCTTGACTGTAAGAGTTGTATCTACCTCCTCTTCTGTTATTGCTGTTTACTTGTTTAGGCATGTTGGATTTGTCTAATGGATCAGCTAGTTCTTCGTAATACCCGTGTATAGTCACCATCATACCGTTGATGGTCGAGTACTTAATGTTTTGAATTGAATAGTTCTTAGGATCCTCCATCAAGTAATGCTTAGTGGATGGCAATTGATTGAATACTTGTCCAATTGCCATGTTACCCTTGAACACTCTTGAGCTTCTATTATTCTTTGTTGTTTGAGATGACGTCATTGACAACTTTGACAAGTTTCTATTCAAGTTGTTGTACACATTGAAGTTAGGACTTTGGTCTGCATCATCCACTGATGATGGTGGAATGGATGAGTCTATAGATAAAGAGAATTGAGATTCTTGTTGGTATAAGGAAGTAAGTTGTTGTCTATTAGCTTGATCATCCCACAAATTGAAAAAGTTCCCTACAAATTGTGTAGTATAAGAACCAATATCTGGAGTTTCAAATACAAATTGCTGTAGTTTTCCTGATTCAGCAGGTTGGGCAGGGTTTGGAGGTATCACACTGAACAAACTAGCAACCTTAGCTTCATCTCTTATGATTTGAGAGTTAAGTAATATCAACTTTGGAAAGGCAACCAAGATGTCATTTTGGAATCCAGCAGTATTACACATTGGATTGTTGACAACAATCAATTCCCTCAACTTTTTAAATTTGTTTTTCCAGTTTAAGGTGAAAATGTTGGATTTTCCTATCATGTTGTTGGACAAGGATAAATTCACTAGATTTGGAATAATCATTGGTAGTTCTTTTATATCATGCAAATCCTTGAATCCATTTCCTGATAGGTCTAAAGTTTCTATAATAATACCGTCATTCTTTTGTAAAAGGTCAACAATTTTTAATAATCCAAGGGTTAGTTTATGAGTGCTACTCAACAGACCAGTTGCTGCTAGCAATTGATCTTGAGCAAAGTTGGACAAGTTCAACATCTTGGCAGCAGGGTTGTATCTTTGTAAGACATATTCGTTCAATACCTTACCTGTTCCTGATGTTGTGTTGGCAGTGACTTGGTTCAAGCCGGAACCAGCACTTCCATCTGCTATTTCTATTCTAATTGATGGGTGTGCATTATTATATTTAAGCATACTTGAGAAGGTGCACAAGTTTTGAGCTAAGCCTCTATTGGCAACTTCAGCAGTGTATGTGTACAGTCCACCCTGAGTTTGTTGATGATGCTTAGGTAGTTGGTAATTGTATAAGTTTATCTTCGTTTTTTTGTATATGAAATTTTGAAAGTCTCTACCATTCATGTTAGGGTTGATACCACCACCTGTGAATTTCATAGCAACATTGTTAGGATGGCTGTTGTTATATCCGTGGTTGTTGTTATATCTGTTATTGTACATCTTTTAAGTTCTATAAGTAGAGGAATTAAAGATAATATATTTCAAAGATTAAGAGCAATCAGATGCTATGATTATCTACACCTAGTTTTCAAAGTGAATACAGATTATGGCAATGTTTTCTGGTTCTTTGTTTCAAAGGATTTAATAGTTGTACTCACAAAAACTATTTGTATATGAGAATTTTTAACACCAGAGATGAAAGGGAGGTTAAAAAAAAAGAAATTTGCAAGAAGCATTTTTGGAAATGCGCGATGAAAATTTTTTTAGCTACAGCTTATGTCCGTTAAACGGTCACGTGTATGAAAGATCAAGTTTTAATTAATTAAAACACATAAAAAGTATTCTACAGTGTAAGGATATATGATGGAGATGATTATAGCTAAAAGATATAAATTTAAATGCTGATAATAATTTTATATAAAAAATACATTTTCCATTACCAATATAAGTAACTGTAGTCATTAGTCTGCACATATAACAGGCGTTATAACAACCTTTACAATGCGTGCTGCTCCTACTGGAAGAACACATTCAAAACGAAAGCAAGCAAAGAGATATCTACAAAAAGTAACTAGATACTTTAAATGGCATCAAGCCTTTGTCAACAGATATAATATAGCAAAGTTCAAATGGTTCAACACTTCAGTGACGTTTAGACATAATAGATCAAATGTTAATGCATTTAATACTGCAGCTGTGAATGACAACAAACAGGAAAACTGGTTTAAAAGATTGATTAATAAATTCATGAATGTGAAGAAAAAAGACCAGCCTTTGGTTATCGTTGGTATTAAACATTATAACAATAAAACTTATTCTCCAAGTGTGAAGATTCAATATCTTAAGAAAAATCATTGGAATACTGTGATGATATCCAATAGAACTAATAAACTAAAGACAATTGACAGTCACAAGTTCACTGAAAAATACAATTCAATTATACAAAGTAAAACTGTGAAAAATGACCATGCTGATTATTTTAACTCATTAAACCAAATTGAAAAATCACAGGCCTTGAGAAGTATTTTACCAGATAAAAATTTGGATATTAAATACGACTACTATTACGGCACTAATGCTTTAAAGACTATCTGCATACCGCTTATATCCGGTTCAACAGAATCTACAAGTTCAAATGAGGTTATAGAGTTCAATAAGACATTTTCTTTAAAGCTAGATTCAAGACTGTTGAAAGGCGTAGATTCAAATGTAGAATTCAGCAACAACTCACACATAAGAAAAAGAATAAGTCAAAAGTATGCCAGTGTAAGAAGCAGAAGAGAGTCCAACTTCAAGACACGGGAAGGTGTAAGATCAGATGGAAGTGTCAATGAGACCAAACAACAATTTGAGATCATTGAAGAGCCAAACACGCAACCTTCCATTTTTGATCCTTTTGACAAAAGCATATCAAAGTAATCAAAATGATTTACTCAAAATATATAAAACTCGGATTTTTATTTTTAAATCATTTTCCTGGAACTAACTTACCAACATAACTATACTTTCTACTAAAGTGTTCAAACCAACTATCCAAAGCTTCGATTTGTTTAACAGTCAAATCACTCAAATCATCAATATCTTGGTCTATATCTCTAACCATTTGTTCATCAAAGCTGTTCATGGCTAGACCTCTACTAGCATCTCTCCCAGCAAAATTGGAGTATGGACCTGACGGACCATAAAATTGTCTGCCCAGTGTGCAATCAAAAATTGATCCCTTGATGGCTATGTATATTTTAGGGTCCATGTGACCGTCGTAATGGGATAATTCTCTTGGAGTGTAGTCTCTTAGAACAACGGATTGGGATGTGCTCTCAGCTTGTTCGGCTTGTTTGTTTTCAGTTTGGCTTAGACCAGTAGGATCTTCAGATTGGTTACCCTTACCTGTGACGATGTTGTATAAAAAAGACATGATTAATCGTTGGTTTTTGGTGTTTTATAATTTATCTTAATGTCGTATATTTAAAGGGTGAAAACTTGTGATACACTCGCGTCAAGACACATTTCCAAATTTTCTGTTGAGCCTTTTTTTTACAGGGAGAAAACATTGAATTAAAGTCATCTACGCGTGAACATTACATAATCCTAAATACCTTCGTCTCTGAACAGCCTAGATGTTTCGTCAAGCACTCTGCTTGCCAAATCAATCTGTTCCTTCACTCTGTTCCAATCCTTGGCTCGGATGGCATCCCTTATTCCTGGGAATGTCCACCAGTCAAAGTCCTTTTCAGAGTACATTGTTGGCCCATAGAACAAGTTCTTATAAAACTTTCTGTCGTCGGAGATACCATTCTCTGAGATTTGCTTGAATGGTATGATGCTCAATCTTCTATTCCATGACCATCTGTGCATTGCAATCAATGAAGGTTCTTGGTTGGATCCCTCAGAAACAACTATTTGATCCCACATTCTTAAAATACTCTCCCAGTCGTTTATCACATACTGCCAGTTCATCAAGGATAGTGAAATTTTGTTGAAATCAATAACCTCAGTTATTTCAGAGCTTTGCTTGATGTAGTGTTCATACATCGACATCAAATCTTGAAGTTTAAAGCTTAAGTCATTTTTGAAATCATTGAAATTGAATGGAATGATTGGGTCATCAGCTATATCCAACACCATCTCCACTATAAACAACATCAATCTCGATATTCTTTCGTAACCCTTATCCCCATTGTTATACTCTCTATGGATCTTTTCAAACATACCCTCCCAGATATCTAAGTTGCTGAAATATGGGACTTTGTTGGTGTTTTCACCTATGGCAATAACAGGCATCCCCACAGCCATGTATGGTGACCAACTGCCGTAACTTTTGATATTATCCAAATGCACTCTGAAATCAAACTTGTCATTCATCTTCTTGATCACATCGTGAAGTATTGGTGTGGCTTGGATGTCTACGGTATTAGAATTGATATTCAACCCTGAAATATCCACCAAGGTATAAACTTCCTCAATGATGTTGTTCAATCTTGCCTCTAAGATTTCTGCAGGTCCTTCCATGTTATAAAGAGTGGCATCATAAGAAATAAAATAAATATTTCTCAAAGGCTTCCATTTATACTTAAACTTCAATTGTTGGAATAGTTGACCCAAGGAAAGTAAACTTGCCGTACCAAAGTTAGGATACTGCGCACCGTTGTTGAATGAGTCTCTTGCACTGGCTATCACTATAGCTTTGTTGTTCTGTTCTTTACCCTCAATCTTAGCCAATACTGACATTGTAGGATGTTTCACAAAACTCTCAAGTTTAACTGTCAAGTCGATCATAACATGGTTTTTGTTACTTGAAACTAAGTGATCATAGAATGGTCTTATTTGATCTATCGACACCGGTATGGTAATAATCTTGGGCACTATTTTTGAATCACTTAATTTCTGTCTATTAATAAAATCATTTGCAGCATCCGATCCAGTACCAGGTGTTAAAGGATCACCCAATCCATATTGCGGCATTGATACTGGTATGTTCTGTATACAACTGTTAAAGTGAGTGTACAAGTAATCATATTCCTTTTGTACACTTGGACTCTTGTCCAGCTTTTCCTTTAGTTCATGCAATCTGCCATCGTTAGAAACAAACACTATGGCTTTGATATTATGTTTTTGAGCCACCAAGATTTGTTCACTCACCAGTTCGTTGTCGTATTTCAATAACACAGCTATTTCATCAAGTTTCACATCTTTAAACTTTTCATAGTCTTCTTCTCTACCTAAATTGGCATAATGTAAATTTGTCTTTTCTATTGTTCCGTCAATAGACATTGGATTGAAGTTGTTATAATTTAAATCAATTTCAATTTTTTCTTTCTTTTCATTATAGTAGTACATTTTGGTGTCACCGCTAGGATAGTTTAGATAACTATCATATTCATGAACACCTAAATTCTTTATACCGTTATTACTAAATGAATCATGAATGTAATTAGTTATTAGTTGATTACCAATGGTTCCTGGTTGATGAGACATTGATGAAATGTACTCCAAATCTTGTTCAAACTTTTTCAAGTCAATACATTTCTTAGCGTAGTGAAGAAATTCATCATGGTCTGTGAACTTACCTATAGTTCCGTTGTTTTCCTCAGAGTTTGTAAATGTATAAACAAAGTAGACAAATATGGACATCATGAAAACATATACGAATCTTCTGATTATTACCGGGTTACCTATTTTGTTTAGTTGGTACTCGAATCTGAATGATAAGTAGTAATAAAGCTTTAAAAATGGATCAATTATCAATATTCTTGATGGGATGTAGACATAGTCATGAATCTTTGTTCTAACAGCATGCAAAGTGTTTATAGTATTATTTTTCAGGGTGACTATTTTCGATCTCTTATTCCTTCTTCTACGTCTTCGTTGCCTGTTATTGTTGGACATAGTGATTCTATTTTCATCTATCTCCATCTGATCCACTTGAGTGTTATCCAAAAACAGTTGATTATCTACATTAAAATCGCCGTCCTCATCTTCATCAATGTCTATAGAATTGTCATCGATGTCAAAGTCTATATTGTCTTCTATCTCCAGCGCATCGTAGGATGGAGGGTCAAGATTGACACCTCTATCCAAGTGATCAATATTGCTTAAAATATCATGATCTGTGTTGTCATCTGCCATGATTTGCGTGTTCTACACTGTGTTTTTAATGTTTTTGGGGTTTTTGCCATTTCTCAGCTAATCATGTATTTAAGTAAGGGTGAGTGGAAAAAGAGCTTAGTAAGCGTTAGTCGGTAGAAGACGGGTGAAAAAACAGCACACGCATTTGACTAAATCCATTTTCACGGATTAACTAAATTCGCCTTAACACGAAACCACACATAAAACACATACCTGAAAAATGGTTTCAAAGAAGTACAATATTGCCATGTGCTGTGACTTCTTCTACCCACAGTTGGGTGGGGTGGAGTTCCACATGTACCACCTGGCCCAGAAGCTCATCAACGATGGCCACAACGTTATTATAATCACACACAGCTACGGAGACAGGATGAATATAAGATACATTGCAAATGGGTTGAAAGTTTATTATATCCCCTTGTTCATAGTCACCAGAGAAACCAGCTTTCCATCTGTATTCTCTTCTTTACCTATACTGCGAAGAATTTTTATTAAAGAGAATGTCAACATAGTGCATTCGCATGGAACAGTAACAACGATATCGCATGAGGCTATAATACACGCATCAATCATGGACATCCCAACGGTGATCACTGATCACTCATTGTTCCCATTTAATAACATATCGCATATTTTGGTGAACAAATTGTTGAGGTTTTCAACAACTTTGGCAAATAGATTGATTGCTGTGTCTCAAACCACCAAGGAGAATCTATGTGTAAGAACAGGAAGAAATCCAGATGATTGCTTTGTCATCCCTAATGCTGTAGTATCAGCTGATTTCCAACCATTGGCACCAGAAAAAATTAAACTCAAATCAGATAACAAAATAAATATAGTAATCATTTCAAGATTGTTTGAGAATAAAGGAATTTCTTTACTTATCGATGTCATTCCTAAACTATGCAATATGACACCTGACCTTAACTTTATTATTGCAGGTGATGGACCAATGTTTATTGATCTACAACAAATGATTGAATTGAATAATCTTGAAGAAAGAATAAACCTAATTGGATCTGTTCCGCATGAAAAAGTCAGAGATGTGATGGTTCAAGGTGACATTTATTTACATTGTTCCTTGATTGAAGCGTTCGGGACTGTATTGGTAGAAGCAGCATCAACTGGTTTGGTCATAGTCACTACAACGGTAGGTGGTATATTAGAAGTTTTGCCTGATGATATGGCTGTTTATTGTCATGAATTGACTAGCAAATGTATCATTGATGGTGTCAACAAGGGTATACAGAAGTTTAGAAGATTAAAGAATCAACAAGGAAAGGCAGAATCTTTGCCATTTCAATGGAAGTTCCACGACCAGATTAAAAAATTATACAATTGGGAGAATGTCGCTGAAAGAACAGTTCATGTTTATGACATAGTATCAGAAGAGCAAAAGAAACAACCACTAACAATGCTGGAAAAGATAGTGCTGTATTATTCAAAGAGATTAGACGATGATGACGGTGTGTTTAGTAGATTGTTATATGCTTTGTGTTGCACTGTTGATCAACTATATCTTTTATTTTTGGACCACATATGGGACCCAAGAAAGCATATAGAACCAGCAATCAAGTGGAATCGTAAATAATTAAGCTATATATTCGGAGATAAGCATGTTTAATTAAAGCCTTAAGAGACGCGTTAACGTGTGGGTTTTATCCTCTTTTTTTCTTATGTTTTGATTTTTTTTGTTTATATTTTAGCACAGAAATCATTGCTGTTAATTGACCAGAAAGATAGAGCATAATAATCACCCTGTACAACTAATAATATTATACTAATGAGCTCTAGATATACATCTGCTAATTATAGCAAGCCTGTGGTTTCACCAAAAAAAAGACACCAATCAACATCATCAACAGGAGAACCCCAAAAGAGCATATCAGATGCTGAAAGACAAGAAATATATGAAGCTTTTACTTTATTTGACCTAGACAGTGATGGGTATGTTGACTACCATGAAATGAAGGTAGCTTTCAGAGCACTTGGATTTGAACTTAGCAAAAGTGAATTAATGACCATACTAAACACATTTGGAGAAACCATAAACCCAGCAAAGAGTAGAAAAGCTAGAGTGAGCTATGACAATTTTTACAAAATAGCAGCAACAAAGGTGCTTGAGAGAGATCCAATTGATGAACTAAGAAGAGCATTTGCCCTCTTTGACCTGGAGGGTAAAGGAATAATCACATTTGATGATTTGAAGGCTGTGGCTGAAGAGCTAAATGAAGACATATCTGATGAGGAACTACACAAGATGATAGATGAGTTTGATCTTGATGACGATGGTGGGATTAATGAACAAGAGTTCATTGACATATGTATTGATTAACTGTAATTTGTACTGCTTCTTTATTGGACTTAATGGTTAGTTCAGGTTAACTTATTTTCAGCAGCACGTGCACTGTGTCGGATATAAGAAATGAATGGTGAAAAAAATTTTTCACCCAAAGAAATTAACGCAAATTGAAAAGCCAAGAAAGAAAAAAAAGAAACTGTAAGAAAAAAAATTTTCAAATTTAAAAAGTTTGGAAAAGAAGGCTTTGAAAACCACACAGCATCGTGAACACTAAGTATACAAATGGTTTCAAAAGTTAAACAATTTGTTCTTTTAAAAAGAAATCTAAAGCCTAGAAAGTTTTTGACTCGTACAGATTGGCACAACATAAGAAGTGCTGAGAAGAAAAAAATCATGAATGACGAATCCATATTATACAATGACAGAGAGAAAGCTCTTGTAACAAGAATGGGTGAATTAAAGCAAATGTCAAAACGAAATGGTGTTTTGAATTACAAAATGACTAATGAAGAACAATTCAAAAGTGAAATGCGTAGTGAATCTTTATCACCGATGTATCATTCTGACCTATACATAAAGCCAGTTTCTCCTAAAGATAGATACAAAGGTATTAAGGACTGGAAGTACATAGCAGGTGATAGAGTAGTAATTATCAATAAGGATTATCCAGGGTTTGGAACTGTTACTGAAATTACTGAAACTTTGTCAAAGGGTGTAAGAACTAACGTTTATAAGTTGAAGAATGGTGGTCCACAAGTTTTATCTTTTCAACCAAAGATTCTATGGCAAGAGGCTGAGAATAGAACCTCATACTTTACTGAAGAGGAAGGTGTTGTCACAAGAGATGATATAAAATTAGTTTATGAAGATCCAGAAACAAAGAAATTGATGATTGTTGATGATGTCGATTTTACTGAAAAGAAATACTACATCCCTCAGTGGGACAGCATGAATTATAAAAGATTTGTTAAGCATCATCCTGAAATTGCTCTAGATTATCCAAAGAAGAAGATAGAGGATGGTAATTTTTCAACTCCAAAGGAATCAGTTATGAAAGTAACATACCAACCAAATAACTTCTTTGACTCAGGTATACCAGATGGTATCATCAGTGGTATGAAGGGTATGAAGACTTTGGACCAAGCATTGAGAAGAATGGCTTCCCCAAAGATTAGAAACGCTTTGATTGGTGAATTTGACTTCCCTAAGACTCCTGCCCAAAGATCTCAAGAACATTATAAGAATCAAGCCGACTCAATCAAGAATTTGAGAGCTGAATACTTCAACGATAAGGTAAAGATTGACATTGGTAAGAAAATATTTGAAAAGCTAAATGCTGATATAGCTTGATTATTTTTAAGCCTGGTATAACTTGTATATATAAGACCCCTATAAAATTAGAGTTTTAGAAACAAAACAAAAAAAAGTATATTGTAAGAAATCATTATTAGCATAAATATTAAATCTTCAACTTATTATATCTTCTTGTATTCTAACTTGGTCTCAAGTTTCTTGGTTTCAGCAACCTTTCTTACGGCCTTCATTAAATCATCTTGGTTGATAGCTTCTCTATCATCTCTTATGGAGAAGAAACCAGCTTCAGTAACACAGTTTCTTATATCGGCACCATTGAATCCATCAGACATCTTGATAGCAGCATCTATATCAAACTCTCCTTCCTTGGCAACGTTTTGCATATGAATTTTGAAAATTTCTCTTCTACCGACTTCATTAGGAAGTTTGATTTCAATTTTTCTATCTAATCTACCAGGTCTCAACAAGGCAGGATCCAAAGTATCTGGTCTATTTGTGGCCATGATGACCTTTGTTTGACCTAATGTTTCAAACCCATCCATTTGGGTTAATAATTCCATAAGAGTTCTTTGGATTTCTCTATCAGCAGAATTACCCTCAGAGAATCTTCTACCACCAATGGCATCAATTTCATCCATGAATATAATACAAGGTTCATGTTCTCTGGCATAAGCAAACATTTCTCTGATGATTCTGGCAGATTCACCAATGTACTTGTCCACAATACCTGAAGCAGGGGAGAATATGAAATTGGCACCAATTGTGGCAGCAGTGGCTTTGGCCAACAAAGTCTTACCTGTACCTGGTGGACCATATAGTAAAACACCTTTAGGTGGTTTGATACCAACTCTTTGGAATATTTCAGGGTTTTTCAATGGCAATTCAATGACTTCTCTTAATTGTCTAATTTCTTCTTCTAAACCACCAACAGTGTCAAATGATACAGATTTGTCATTATTCTCAAAAGTGGTCATGTTGTAAACTAAAGGATCAGTTTCTCTTGGCAATACTCTCATTATGGTCAAGGTGGTTATATCTAGTGTTACTCTGACACCCTTCTTTAACTTGGCTCTATCAATGGAATCTTTAACACCTACTATGTATCTAGGACCAGTACTGGCTTTGACAATATACTTTTCAGGACTCAATTCCTTCATAATCTCACCAATTAATTGACCTATAGATTGAAGAGCCTTGATGTCATATTCGGTTTTATCAAAGTTCTTTTCTAAGGTCTTGATTTCCTTTCTTAAATTCTTAAGCTTTTCATCTTGTCTTTGATGATCTATGATTCTCTTTTTAAGTTTTAAAACAGCTTCATCTCTGATGGCTTTTGCTTCTAAAGCGGCAATTTCTTCAGGAGACAGTTGAGGTTCTTGTTCCATGTCAACATCATCGTTGATCAATGGTTCTTGTAAGTTTTGTTCTTGGTCACTCATTGTGTTGTTAAGTACAAATTAATCAAATTTTATGTATCAAATAAAAAAAAAAAGAACAATATCTAATCTCAGTTAATGTGCCTATGGTGTATGATAATCTGTTTTCTGGGTGATTGACAACACTTGATTATCTAAGAAACTACAATTTTGGTATGTGGTTAAACATTTTGAGTGGCAAAAAAAAATCTGTAGCACCAGATTCTCTGTGTGTGGTCATTTTTTGGTGTATTTACCCGAATAGAGTGTATATTACCTAAAAAAGACACCATGTCCCAATGCGGAGATGCTACGAAAATTTTTCAAAAGCTTCTTTTTATGCTTTAAAAAAAAGAATAGTTTAAGTAATTACTCATCTCTTTAACAAAGAACAGTAGATTGTTAAAACAACCATTCAGAAAACTATCTTCATCCGCATATAATAACATGGCTGCTGCTGATTACCAAGCATTTATTATGCTTAATAGCAGCAATAATGCTAAACAACCACAAAACTTACAACCATTAACATCCATAGTCAACAACAAAACCCAAACCAAACATAAAATATCTGATTCCATTCTTCCAGTCTCTAACAGACCTATGATCCACTATGTTTTGGATTGGTGTGAACAAGCCTTTTTCAGTGAAGTTAATTTAGTCATTTATGATGAACATGCTCCTAACCATGTCATTGAATTTTCAGAATTATTTAGAGGCAATGGTATCAAAAATGATAAACCTTCAAACACAGAAGAAGTTGCTGACAGTTATGAAGTTGCCAAGCTTAAACAAATAATTCAACCATTTATTGATTTAAGATGGAAAATGTACAAGGCTACTTTAAAAGATCATTCCTTGAAGACTGATGATAGCAGTAACGCATACAACGTTTCTGTTGATAAAGATATTGTTGGTAATCTAGTGCCAAATAACCAAGTTGCAATCAAGGAACCTATCAGAATCAACATCATAACTACTAAGTACAAGAATGAAGGTGAAGTGTTAATGAAGTCTTTGGCTAATAGAATAAAGGATAAATTCGTGGTGCTGCCATCAGACTTCATCACAGATTTGCCTCCACAAATTTTGATTCATCAATTCTTCCAATTTTCCAAGTTTAATAAACCAAAACAGTTGAAGAGTTCTAATGATGAATTGAATGGTGGCTTTTCTGATGATGAAGATGAAATTAAGAGTGATAAAAACTCATCAGTTGGTGATTTGGAAACAAATGAAGATATCATAATGATGTCTTGTTTCTACAAGTCTCAATTATCCCAAGTTGAGAAGAAGAAATCTAATGTCAACGATTACATACTGTACCAACAATTAGACAGATCTACCCCATATGCCAACATCTTGTTGGATTCATACACTCAAGAAAACATAGAAAAACAAAAATACTTGAAAATCAGAGAAGCTTTGTTATGGAAATTCACCAATGTCAAAGGATCCAAACTATTAATTGACTCTGGTATTTACTACTGTAGCCAAAAGGTATTGGACATCATTGAAAACATAAACGAGAACCAAGTTGATTTCATTCATAGACCATTAAAGAAGATATTCAGAGACTTATCCAGAAGATCATGGGTCCACTCTGATTTGAAGGAAAGAATTGCCATGTTTATCTTGCCGGAAGTTGTCAAGTTCTCACAAATGAACAGTATGACTAGTTACTTAGAAACTAATAGACAAATGTTGAATTTGATCCAAGAGAACGATCCAAAGATGTTGGATAACTTGGACCCAAGTGTCAATGTTTTGAATGATTCTCAACAAACTGGTATTTCCCAACAATCTCAAATAGGTGAGAAGACTGTTTTGATGGCTCAATCCAATGTTAAGAAGTCATTGATTGGTTACAATTGTAAGATTGGTAAGAAAGTTAAGATCACAGGTTCTATTGTTTTGGATAATGTAGAAATCGAAGATAATTGTATCATAGAAAATTGTATTATTGGTTACGACTCTATTATTAAAAAGAAATCTAAGATGGTCAATTGTCAAGTTGAAGGTGGGTTTGTTATCCCCGAAAGTAGTATGTTCAAGGGTGAGATGTTGAAGAGAGATGACTTGGATGATTTAGAAGATGCTTATGACGCACAAAATGAAGATAAATCTATACTTGAAGACGACGAGAATGTTATAGAAGAAGATGACGATGATGATAGTTATAGCGACAGTGAAGAAACTGGCGATGAAAATGACTACTACGATGAAGAACTAGAAGATGCTGGTGATTTCCAATTTGGATTTTAGCCAACTAGTATTAGGTCAAGCATTTATAGATACAAAACTTTTTAAAGAACATTTATTTTTTTTTTCAGCAAACTTCAAATGATGGTTTAGATTAGGGTAGATATAAAGTATATTTACTTGATTCTTATATACAAAATTAATAAATATTATAATACTATGCTTTCATTTTTGGATTCTCTTCATCATCAAAGAGGAAATCCCATCTTCCCTTTCTATGAAGAATAGCTAAGATCAGCACCAAGGGTAGATGCAGAACAGAAACCCAGAAACATTTCTTGGCAAAGTGGTTAGCATTCAAAACACCTTGGTTCATATCGAATGACTTGTTATTTACATTTTTATAGTTGATTCTTTGTTGCCAGTAGAACTTGAAAGCCCAGTATGACAACCACAAGTTAACTAAAGAGGAATCGATACTATAGTACCAGTCACAAACACCGTAGTAGGAAAGACCTATGCATAGTGGAAGCATCAACAATGCATATCTCAAAGAAACTCTTGCATTTAACATTGGGTTTTTCCAAGCAGTCATCACATATCCAGCAGATTTATACTGTTCCTTGATGTTATGTGACAATGTATTAAAGTGTGGGAATTGCCAACAGTACAACAATCCAGCCAAACACCAAGCAGCTGGGTCCCATATGGATGATGAAGCACACCACCCCATCAAGGGAGGAATCCCACCAACCAAGGCACCAACCCAAGTGTTCAAAATATGTTTTCTCTTCAAGGATGTGTATATCCAAGAATATAAGACTATATTGGCAAGCCCTAGTGCAGCAACCGTTGGGTTGACACCTACATATAGGATACTACACCCAATAACACCGGTTAATGCAGAGAACTTGTAAGCTTGGGTTGAGGTTAAAAGACCTTTTACAACAGGTCTTTTCATAGTTCTTTGCATTTTGGAGTCGAATTCAGGTTCTCTCCCCATGTTGATGGCGTTGGCAGATGCAGAAGCTAATGAAGTCCCCACAGTCAAACTTATAAGCGTTGGAACAGAGGCTGCTAGTGGAGATAAGGCATAGGAACAAATGGCGGATAGCATGACCAAACATGACAATCTCGGTTTGGATAGTTGGAAGTATGCGTTTAAAAGTTTCTTTCTTAGTACTGGATCATCTTTACAGTTAGAGAATGATAGGTTGTCAGGTAAAGTCTTTTGATCTTTATATTTAATTTCAAATGGTGCTTTAATATCCTTTTTGGTAGGTTTAGCAATTTCTTCAGTGACCGCGTCTGTACAAGTTAAATTTTTGGCTACTTTCTGAAGAATTTGAGGTTTATCAGTGCTATTCGTGTTTTTTATGGTTGATTGATATTTCCTACTTTGTATATTATTTGAAGCATTATTAATGGTGATTGCAATTCGCTGATTATTCTTAATTATGTATCTATAGGAATTGTTAAATTGTATGTCGATTGGAATGTATAAGTTTCTCAAAGCCAACATTTTTTTTTATATATGAAAATGGATTGTTTAAAAAAATGTTGTTTTATGATTGGTTTTGAGTAATAACAAATGATATATCACTTATTTCATTAAGTTTTAATCAAAATTTGTGAATATTGAGTTGATTTATTAACTGTTATATTCAAGATGTTCCGTGATTGTTTTCAATATTTTTCTTAAAAAAAATTAGAAAACTGTCTCAGTAGCTTTAATAATAACAAGTTCTGTGTATCAACTTTCTTGATTTATACAAATAAATAGATTGAATAAGATATAAACTATTTTATTTGGTTTTTCATCAATCAACTTCTCTTTGAATACAAAACACTTCTTCCACCAGTTATCAACTTGAAAGAAGCAAATTTCAAATGCTAAGCACTAGAGATATAAATTGGAGCGAAAAATAAAAAAAAAAAAATTTTTTGAGTACATTTCTACCGTGTAGCGTTAATGTTCGGAGATAACGCCTAACACACGTGTTGGAAAATAAAAAAGTATATCGAATCCATTAAAACTCTCTCTATATAAGTCTAAGCTTTGACAGCATCTGTTTCTGTGTTCTCCTCATCAGCCAGCTTCAATTCCTTCATCTTTATGTTGTTGTTGGTGATCTTGTTTTCAATCAAGTCATCAAATGCCACAATGGCCTTGACTAGCTGGGTTATGTGGATCATCAACATTTGATCATTGGTGTTCATGGTTATGGCTCTGCTCAAGCTATTGGCCTTGTTGTTGATTTCTGGTGACAAGTCTGGTAGCAAGTTAAAGATATCTTGAAGTTTACCCAATATTTGATGGTTGGCTGGCAATGTACCGTCTATTACCAGTTGTAAATATTCTTGTATACCATTTAATTTATATGATAAAGTTTGTAAAGAATCCAATTGGGTCTTCAATTTCTTGCTTAACTCACTCTTACCGGAGTTTTTAACATTTCTTAATAAATGTTCAACACCTATTTCTTCTGCTTCTTCTGCTTCTATAATTGTAGGTAAGTATTGGAAACTCTTTTCAATAACAGAACCATCTTCCTTAACATCTTCTACACAGACATATGACTTAATTGGAATGTTGGAGTCAAACTCGGCAAATTCTTCTAAATCACTAGCTTTGAATGAAGTACCTGATGAACCCAATGATCTCAAATTGTTTATATTAATGTTACACAAAATAGGATCCTTGACATACTTTGTGAATATGGAGTTATTAATTTGTAAATCATTGGATCTTAGCTTTGTACCGGTGTGATACCAACCAACTATACGTTCCTTGGCGTTAATCTTCTTTGTCATGGTGATCATTTCTTCAATGTATTGTTGGTTGACAAACCAGATGTCTGAACCTGATTTGCTGTTGTTTTCCTTGAATGGAACAGCATAAGAGTTGGTGATTTGAACCATCTTGTCTGACTTGGTGTTATCACCTAGCAAAACACCAACGACTCTCTCCTTGGAGTCAATCTTGCTTCTCTTGTAGTGGTCTAGCACAGACAAAAGCACTAGTGGAGCAATGACAACAGTCTTATCTTGTTTCTGAGTACCAGGCATAGTAAATGTTTGGTTTGTTTGGTGTTACATATAAAGTGTTAATTTATGATTTTGCCACCGTAGAAGAAAAGTGTACACTTAGAAAGTGGTGGGAAAGCGTGTGTTAGGTAAAAAAAAAAATATATAGGTGGTAGAATGTCTTATATCCGACTTTGACTTTAACCAGACATCAAAGACTTTCTTTCTTTTTTTTCATGTAATCTCATCTTAAGAAAAAGCCCCAAATATTCACACCAAATAAACAGATGCCTGCTACCTTTGGACAAGTCATCATTGGTCCTCCTGGATCAGGAAAGTCTACTTATTGTAATGGTCTTCAACAGTTTTACAATGCCATCGGAAGATCTTGTTGTATCATCAATTTAGATCCAGCCAATGACAGACTACCATACTCAACTTTGAACTCTTTGGACATCAGAGATTATCTTACCATAGAAGAAATCATGGAAGAAAAGAAACTAGGTCCAAATGGTGGGTTGATCTACTGTTTTGAATCCATGGAAGAATCCCTTGAAATCTTTTACTTAAAAATACAAGAAATATTGAACGAAAATGAAAATACATATCTGATTTTTGATTGTCCTGGACAAGTTGAGTTATTCACATCCAATGGTACTTTATTTAAAATATTCCAAAAGTTGTCCAAGAAGTTTGATCTCAGATTGTGTGTAGTCAACTTGGTGGATTCCATTTACATAACCTCACCAAGTAAGTACATCTCCATAGTTCTATTATCTTTAAGATCCATGTTGATGATGGACTTGCCTCAAATAAATGTGATATCAAAGATCGATATGTTGGCAAATTACGGTAATAAAGAAGATCTGCTTCCATTTAGACTGGATTATTATACAGAAGTTCAACAACTTGATTACATGCAACCATTGATTGAAATTGAAAGTGAAAACACTGGTTATCCATACACAGCCAAAAAACTAAGTAAACTGACTCAACATCTAAGTGAAATTATAGAAGATTTTAATTTGGTATCTTTTGAAGTGCTGTGCATTGATGATAAGAACAGCATGGTTTCTCTACAAACACTGATAGATAAAGCAAACGGATACATATTTGGTGTTTCTGAGATAGGTGGAGATACTATCTGGTCTGAGTTAACCAGACAGGGCATTATGAATGAGCTGAACATGATAGATATACAAGAAAGATGGATAGACAACAAGGAACAGTATGACCTTGAGGAAGAGAAGAAGAGACTGGAGGCCATCAAGGAAAGAGAAATGCTTGAGAAGGAGGTCAATATCCAAGAGAACGATGTTGATGGCAATGAGGAAGATGAGTGGCAAAAGGTCATGAAGGACTGGGAAAACGCCACAGGCAAAGTTGCATTCAAGGACTGATTTGTATAGAGTTAATAGTCAATTAAATATCCCAAATAGGCAATTTGAATTGCTAATGAAAAAAATCCCCAACGGGCTGAATTCGAGCTAGAAAATTGTTTGTTTTTTTTTGAATTTAATCAATTCGCGCTGAACTCTGGAAAAAAGTGAAAAATCCACCTTTGGAAATTTTGAAAAATTACTACTTTCCCCTTGAATTTGAACAAGTCCTTGTATAAAGTGTGTTAGAAATAGGTTTATATTTTTTCCATTAGTTTTTTTCTTACTTTTTTTGGTTATATCCTTAATTTTTATAGCTAGTGCTGAACTTTTTAGTGTAAACAATTTCATCAAGATGTATTTTTCTATGATATCTTCCTTTATCTTTCGAAACATTCTAAATTTAACTAATTCTTTGCTGGCAGCATGAATTTGAAACTTTTTCCAGTTTTCTAATAAGAAAGCTAAATTTTCTTTGAAATAAAATGTTTTAGCTTAGTTTAGCTATTAATTAAGAAAGTGAATAAACCATTCAAATAAAAAATATAACCATACCATACAACCAATTAATAATATCCAAAAAAATGAAACGTTTTAAAGGTCAAAAGATTCGAGAAGATACAGACTTCATAAGAATCCCATCATTAACATTAACTCCTGATGAATTAGACACCATTCCAGACCCACCATCATTTGAGGACTTTGCTGTCAACAGTAGAGAAAGCTTTGAAGACCCATTATCTATTAGAAAAAATGGTAACAGAACAATCTCTAAAGGTAAGCTAAGTAAAACTATCAGATTTCAACACAGATTAAGTTCTTTAGCCTCAGTCTACTCCTCCAACAGTCATGATAAAGTTGGTGTTGCTGAAAAGGTTGAAATGAGAACTTCATCAGTCAAAGTTAGAAAGTTCACACCAACTATGAACAGATTGATTGAAGAAAATCAAAGTATTCATAACTTCCACAGTAACTCACCATTACACTTATATCCAGCCCAATTGGAACAACCTGCATTTATTGAGCCTGTCATGATGAACACTCCAGATATCTTATACGGTGATGATGTTCATGAAGAAGAGCAAATTTTGAACCAAAGATTGGCCAGCGGTAATCACACAACCGAAACTTTCAAAACCACTAACGAGTTGCTAATCAATGAAATAGTTGACAGTTACAAAAATGATTACATGGATGTAGTTGATCAATACTACAAGCCATCAGACAAGATAGGTATCAATTTACCATTGAAGATCCAAGACAAATCCTTGTTCTTGCATCCGCCTACACCAATGTTGAACAGAAACCATCAGCATACTACTTCTATCCACACCGTTTCCGATATGTCAACCCTGCCAGAAAAGCTGTTCTCATCACCAGAAATTGAAAACAGATCATCAGCATCAAGTGTATACTCCGAAATCAGTGATACTGAATACACAGATGAGGACGAGGAGATTAAGAGAGAAACTATACATAAGAATATCTATAGCAGTGAGATTCCAGACTTGAGCAATGTGATCAACATCATTGATGAGTATGATGATGACAACTATGTCATTGGTGTTGAGGAGAATGTTGAATGGATGGTCAATAGTGTCAAGCAAGTGAATGTTCTAAAGCCAAAGATGTTGCAATGGGACGAAGACTTTGATTCTAGTGATGATGATATCATCAGTATGCCAGAAAATAGAATTGTGAGCGCCATTTCAGGTAATAATTATACATACATGAGACATCTAGAATATGTTGATGACAGTTCATCATATGGTGATGACATAATAAGTGAATACTCTGAAAGAACTAGTTTCACTACAAATACTACGACTACATTCAATTCTAGAGATTTCTATGAAGCTCACGATTACGTTGAAATTTCCATTGAAAGGGAATAACACAAATATTGTGTGTTTTTAAAAGAGCAACATTATGATAAATTATATATATCAACAACTAAGGACAATTTTTAAACATTAAAGATATAGTGTCGTGTGCTATTAAGAGTTGGCTGTACATGACAACTTTGAACTTACACACGTGACTTTTCAGTTGTTGAAATTCTCTGACACGAGGAAGAGTTGATTTTTCTCTCCCCAGAAAACCGTAACACAAATTTGAAAAGTATATTCTACTCTTATCAACTGGTTTATAAGAGAAGGTACAGCTCCCTAGAGATCATACATCAACTTATTAACAATGCCACCATCTAAAATATACATAAAATTAAAAGCTCTGGAGAGAATATCCAAAGAGGAGATCACATACAGAATAAAGCAAAAGGAACTTGATTCACAATATGAAAAATTGAAAAGGGAGTATGATCATGGGAAAGAAGAACTGTACAATGAAATGAAACTATGCAAAGATGCGTCTGAGGAAATCAGCAGCTTACTATTACCAATGTTATACAAGAAGATAGATCAATTCGAGGACGATTTGGATAAATATTTACAAAAACATGACATACATATGAAGAAAGATATTGAAGGATTAAGAAAGAAACATAAATTTAAGAAAAGAAGCGAGATGATGAATTTCACTAAAGAACCACTTGATTCACATAAAAGAAACATTAGACTAAATAACGACATGGTTTCCAGCAATGAAAGCATGGACCCGGAAGAATTTGAATATTTCAAGGAAAGAATCATCAACGTGTTCTTGATTGTCGCTGATATAAGAAAGAGAAGATTGATGGAGTATAATCTGAAACTGAGCTCCACCAGAAACATGGAGTTATTGGATGCTGAGGTGAATAACAGCGAGATTTATTAAATGTCTTGTGTTCTGTGTTATGTCCGAGCCTCGTGATTTTTGGCTTAGAAAAAACCTCATCAGCGGATCTTGGTGAAATTTTAAACTAATGCGATAATTGAAATATAGACAAGACTGTTAGAATAAGTTTATAAAACCATAAAAAAAGATTAAATTGAGATTATAGCTATATATTTGCTCATGTTGACAAAGAATCTGGGCTTTATTAGTCGGAAGTACAGTACGAAGCTGAATTCATCTACTTTTACATACAAAAAGTTTTATAAAAACGTTACATTTAAGGAGGGTACAAATGATGATATGAAGAATTACTATAATGAAAAGTGGTATTACCCATTGACCAAGTATCCAACCAACTACTACACTTTTGAACAAGATTATTTGAAGAAAGATACCAACAAGAGTTTGTTCAAATGGGCGAAATACCAATTCAAGAAAAATGCAATTATATTTAAAGTTCTATTAGAGAATTATAAAAACACGGCATGGTACATATACAAGTTCCGTATTTTAGGGAGTTATTTTGGGAAATCAGACATTGGGTATAATATGAATGATTTACTGAAAAATACAATTTTTAAAGTCATAGAAGAGGAAAATAAGTTGACACTTATACCAAAGCAAAACACGGATTCACCAGATGTGAAGCAGATATACACCACGCCTGAACAAACATTGAAGAACCTACACCAAGATGAATCTTTTTATTTAAAAGATTTAGACTATAATAAATTTTTGCCATTCCATCAGGATAAAGTTTTGCACGGAGTTGTTTATGATTTCTGCAAGATCAGCTTCATAATTCTTTTACTTGAAGAACTTTCGCTGATATTGCTAAAAATGAATTACTTAAGACCACCTTTCTTCGCACACATTCCAGACACCTTGATCAAACACATAGACGATGTGATGTATCCAAACCATCAAAAGCTGAAAGCCTTGGAAAATGACAACAAAAATGAAGTCGCCTATGTTAACCCATACACTTGCCAAGACCCAGCTTTGAAGTCGAAGTATACAGTCGATTATATGAACTTAGTTTACCTAGACGACCTCATCTTCATCAACAGATTGATCACTCAAAAGGATGATTTTTATAGAGACGAGTTGATCTACAAGTGCATGAACAGAAACTTGTTCCCAAAGGAATACATCAAGGGCAGTTACTTAACCTTACCAACTGAAACTTTCAAAGATCTCTACTTTAACTACTTGGATAAGAGATATGCTGAAACTTTGATGAACTCCAAAAACGGTATTCACAACATGCACGATCTTTCCTAACCCATCCTGTACATATCCTTCCATAAAAACTGTTTTATACTTTATTTTATCTTTTTGTCATATATATAAATCTTGAACTACTTCTCAAAATGGGTTGAATCGGTAATAATCTCTTTCCCATCATCTTCTAGCACAATGGTGTGTACATGACCTTTACCGTGGTATAGTTCCTTGTTCTCATCCAGACCACACTCGGAAATGGAACTGAACCATTCATCATCAAACATCTCAGCTAAAGTTGATCTCTTTTGGGGATCAACCTCAAGTATCTTCGAGAGCATAGGTCTGGCTGCATGCGGCAGGAGTCTAAATAGTCTGTATGGACCTTGTAGAGGTTTCTTGTTTCCTGATTTACCTTCTCTCTTCTTGGATGAGCTGGCAGAAGTAGGTGGCTTGGCTTCAGAGGTTGTTTCAGGTTGTTTGACTTCCTCTTTGACTTCAATAGGTTTTTGTTCTTCTATGGTTTCAGGAACTTCGGTATGTTCAATGGTTGGTTTTTGAACAATTAAAGTCTCTGTGGTTTCTTTTGTTTCATTTTCACCAACCTTTTCAGTTTCATCATCATCAACTTCTTCACAATTCTTAACCTTTTCTTTCCTTTCCCTCTCTTCTTGTTCTTGTTGGAGCTTCAATTGTTGCAATGCCTTCTTCTTCTGCTTTTCTAATTTCATCTTGGATAACAATTCAGTGTGTCTCTTGGCACTTTCAACATAATCATGTTCAATTTCATCTTCCAACTGGAACAAGTAGTAATTCTTGTCCTTCTTGGGATCAGGCAACTTCCATGGGAATCTCTTCAATACCATACAACAATAAATAATACCACAAGACCAAATATCCAAAAATCTTGGGTCGTATTTACCAGGTAACAACACTTCCGGCGCCAAGTATGGATCTGACCCTACAATACCTTTGGCCAATGTGATTTCATTATCGTAAGGATACTTGAAAACTACAGCTGATCCGAAGTCTATAATTTTCAAAATACCATTAACAGTCATGACACAATTATCTAATTTCAAATCTCTATGAGCAAGACCCATATCATCGTGCAAGTAGCTGACCCCCTTGATCAATTGTTTGAAACAACAGTTAATTTCATTTCTGGACATCAACCCAGACATGACCACAGAGAAGAAGTCAACTGGACAATACTCCATAACCTCCCAGAACTTACAATTTGGCAAATCTTGGAAAATGTCTAAAGTCTCAACTATATTCGGATGGTGCAAAGTACACCCAATACAAAACTCAGCTGTACATTTCTTGACATAATCTTTCATGCTCTCATCATCCTTCTTGGCTCTGAACTCCTTAACGGCAAAAGTTTTACCATCACTAGGTCTCTTGATTATACGTACAGAACCACCAGCACCAGATCCTAACATCTTACCTAATTTACCGTACTTTTGAACTAATATGGTGTCATCTTGATAAATGTTTGTTTTGTTGGATAGAGATAAACTGGAATCGGTTGATGGAGGAATGGCAGTGTGGGAGGTGTTTGTTTCCTTGTGTGAACCAAAGATTTTGTTCTTATGTGAGCTTGTGTTTGTATTGTGGTGGTTTAAATTTTCTCTTTGTGAACTTCCATTGACCATGGTGACATTGTTGGATGATTGGGATCTATTCTTACCAATCTTCAACAAAGAAGAGTGAGAACCTGTTCGATGAGGTTTGCTCTCCTTGGGGTGTCTTTCTTTCTTGCTATTATGTAGAGTATCCTTAGAACTGCTGCTAAGGAGTTGTGGTCTGAAAAATCTCTTGATCTCAACCATTGAAGAAGAGTTATGTGCAGGGGTATGATCTTTAGAGGCGGTGTCATCTGAGAATGCATGTGAGTGAACTGATGAAGCTTGAGATGAGTTACTATTGTGTTTGTGCAACTTACCCAAGCCTAAGAATCCAGACTTACCATGATGATTGTGGTGTTTTAAATGGTCCTTTGATAAGGATGGGTTTAAGCCATCGGCATTGTGTGTAGGGGTCTCTGAATTGTATGTTTGATTAGAAACAGCTGAAGAATGAACATCATTGCTTGAGCCTTGTTGATTTTGATTACTCAATAAATCATTGATGGTTACTTTTTCTTTAACAATTTTAGGGTTGTTGTTTAAAAGATGATCTTTATGGTTATTTTTCACAGATTCTTTTTGAAGGTTTTCACTTGAGGCGTTGCTGTCCTTGAATATTGAGTGAGAGAGGTGTGAATTGCTGTTATTAAATATTTTGTTAAACAGTGGCATATTTTGTTTTTTATTTATTTAACTTAGTAATGAATATATTATAGATAAGTAAACAAAGTTTTTATGAAATAAGGAGATATAAATAAAAAAAGTTAACACGGAGTTGATTATTGCTTATATGTCTTCTTCTTTTTCTGAATTAAAAACTCAAGTATTAGCTTATGATCAAAATAAAACTTGATGGTTACTTTATCAAAATGGAAAGATTTACTACTTCTACAGAGTTGTTGCTGGTGTTTGTCAAGCTATATAAATCTGCCTTTTTTGGTTGCACACAAACATCTTAGACTTATGTGTTTGACTCAGCAACAAAAAAACAGACGGAAAAGGATTGTAGCCCACCGTATGAAAAAAAAGGGGGCAACTTTACACGAGCCGATATCTGGAAAACGTACCAAAAAAAGAACGAGGGTTTATCCGAACGCTATATAAATCAGATGTCTGTGAACTTAAATGGCTCATATGGCAATCCTTCTCCAACGAAGAACTTACTCATACTCTCAACCCAGTGCAATCTCAAACTGTGAAGCATGGCTGATGTTCCTTCCATCACAACTAAGACTAACACAGTTAGCACAAACCACATTCCAAATAGGAAGAATAACATTATTACTGGCAGCAGTCCTTGGCTCTTTCCTCCTTCTAATCCGATCTTGATGGTCATTGTCCATAGAACCTCACTTAATTGGGCGTGGGCTAAGGATAAGGCCCACAATCTTAAGTATGAGGCTGTGTGTGATACACAATTTAGACAGAATTCTATAGTATGGATGACTTGATGGATGAACACATCACCAAATGATTCTTCTTCTTCCTCTTCTTCGTGATCAATATCTTGTTCTAATTCGTCATGTTTCTTGCCGTGAGTAAACTTGAAATGCATAGGCTTTATCAGCAACAAACATGGAATACAAATCAAAGCTAGCATTAACAATACTACTTGGACCTTGGCTTGGTGTGGGTATAATTCTGCTTCTATGTTTCCTGGGGATAAGAACATGTTGATCAACATGTTTAACAATCCTGGAGCTGGTTTGTTGTCCTTGACCCAGTCAACAGACCACTTGTATACAATACAGATGGACAAATATCCAAATATAGATTGCATGAATACCAAACCAGGAATGAAGTTACCTATGACATCAATCATTGACTTTTCATTGATGAAGTTGATTAATGAAAACATGTATGAGTAAGTCATGTGGATGAACCCCATTAAAATAGATAGTTTCATTTTCAATGAGTTAGAGAACAACAAACCATTTTCTGTGCCGTGCCAATTGTAATCCAAACCAATGGAATAAGTATGACCAGTTGAAACAGCATGGCCTTCTTCAGGTTTCCAACTCCATCCAGTCTTGAACAAAGTCAATGTTTTTGAGAAAACATCATTGTAAACAAACCCAGTGAAACATGAAAACAATCCCATTAATAAAAGGATGTAACGACCACCAAAGGCCATGTCAAAGATTTCATCTCTCTTCCACTTGTTTATCTTGTTTTCATTCAAAACTAACACCAAGGCAACCATACTTAAAATGATCCCATGACCTAAATCACCGAACATGATGGCAAACATGAATGGGAAAGTGACAATGGTTGGCAACCCAGCATTGATTTCTCTATACTTTGCAATACCGTAACAATCACAAATATCTTGGAATGCTTGGGTGAACTTATTAGTTCTATGGAAAGTTGGTGGGGTTTTCTTCATCTCCTCAAGTTCATGAATGTAGATGTTATCTTGTTTGTTATTTCTAATAAAGTTGTGATATTCGGAAGTAGGTATCCAAGCTTTGGATGAGGCAGTGGATCCATTGGTGAACAACCAGGACTCGCTCATGTTTTGATTGACTCTCAATTCCTTTTCAATGGTCTTTTGCCAAGATGGTAATTCCATAGAAATCAAATTCAAGTCTTGTAGTAGAATGTTTGAAGTGCTGCCAATTACTTGGTTTATTTCGTTCAATTGGTTCTTCAAAGTGTAGTATAAGTTTTTTTGAGATTCCTTGTCAACTGGCAAGTCAATCAAATTTCCTTCCAAAGATTCTATAACTTTGGTACATTTATTCTTAATATTCTCACCATAAACAAACAATAAGAAACTGGTCTTCTTTTCAGGTAACTCAGTACTTTCTATAGGTAAACTGGTTAAGTACAGGTTACCTCTGGTGATTCTCCATAGTAACTTTTCCATAATAGGCATCTTAGAAGTTGAGACTGTACCAGTGATGAAGTTTTTAGAAGATGAAGTTTCGTTTTGTCTGGAAGTAATGGTCATACCAGTGATTTCATTACTGTTGTCATCTAAATCATTTTTGAATAGCAATTCAGATAACTTTTCCAAGGCTAGTTTATGTTCTATTAATGATAACTTTTGAGATTTCAAATCATCCAAGCTATCCTTCAAGGATATGAATTTTTGTTCAAAGTCATAACCGCTTTTGCATAAAGATTCAATTTCGTTACTCTTAGGGACATAGAAGTTGTCCAAAATGTCAGAATCGTTGCTATCTTCAATAACAGTGACGTTGAATTCGTTCAATAAATCTTCAAAATAAGTGTATTGTCTTTGTAGTTCTTTTAAGGTTCTAATTTCGTCTTGAAATAGAATCTTGTCATCAATGTGTCTATCTTGTTTGATGAAGTGAAGCAAACCAAAATTACCTAAGTCGTAGTTCAAGGACTTGATTTGTTCTGAAGGAGCTACTATTTCGATCATGGTCATTTTCTCAGAACGGAACATACCTTCTTCTTCAAAGTCCAAAGATTCTTGTTCGATTTCTAATAGAGAAGTTTGATCAAAGTCAGTTTCATGACCTTCAGAGATAGAGTGGCCTGTTAAGTTCATAGTTTTACCAGGACTTACAGTTGAGTAGTTGGAGTCTGATAAGACAGGAGTAGTTGAGTTCATGTTTTTCTAAAAGTAGTATATTATGGATAGAGGATAATGGTAGATGTCTACTTTAATTTTATAATTCTGAGTAAATATCTAGTTTCTACACTCAAATATCCTAATGATCGCTATTTATATCTACTGATAAAGTGATGTTTTTATTTGGTTTTTTGTAGTGTTTCTTATAAGTAGATAGAGAGTGTAACATTTGGCCAATTTCTTACAACCAAAAAAATACTAATGGAATTTTGTTAAGGGGAAAAGGTAAAAATTTTAACAAAGCGCAGTTTTTTCTTACAACCAAAATGGACATGGGCCACACCGCCTATCTCCGAACATCACCTTAGATCGTTTACAAAAAAATAACACTTCTATGACTTTCACTTTTTGTCACTTGAACAAAACACCAAAAACCACTCTTATAAATCACAGCATTAGATGGCTGCTTCTTTCCCCATCATCACTACTGCCCCTGGTAAAGTCATCATCTCTGGTGAACACTCTGCTGTATACGGCAAAGACGTCGTTGCATCAGCTGTCAAAAACTTGAGATGCTACTTGTTAGTTGAAGACATCACAGACCTGAAAAATAAAGAAAACATTCATTCAGACCATGATTTGGAACTTGATTTTCCTGATTTGAAGCTAAAATCTTTATGGAATATAGAAAGGGATTTTGCTGATATTATAAACAAAGAACAAAATGTTGTTTCTTCAAAAGAATTAACCACATTCAATCAAAGTTTAAGCGATGACATAGAAACATACTTGAAAAACCAAAACACTGCTGAAGAAAAAGAATCACATCTTTCACATTTGCATCACTCAGCTAGTCATGTCTTTTTGTATTTATTATTACACATTGCACCAAAAATTAAGAACAAAAGATTTATTATGAAAAGTAATGTTCCTGTGGGTGCAGGGTTAGGTTCCAGTGCTGCTGTATCTGTATGTCTAGTCCAAGCATTATTATACTGCATTGATTCTGAATACCTTAATGACTTAAAAACCATTAATAATTTATCTCTTCTAGGTGAAAAGTGTGTCCATGGTACACCATCTGGTATTGACAATGCAGTAGCCACTTATGGTAAAGCCATCCAACTTTCAACTGTTGGTGAAGAAAAAGTCAAGGAGTTAAAAGTCATTGATGCATTCCCAGAATCTTTGAACATGCTGTTGATTAATACTAAAATACCTAAATCTACCAAAACTTTGGTTGCCAATGTAAGAAAACTTTATAACTTGAATACTCATATGGTTAGCAACATTTTGGATGCCATGCATAAATGTACTCAAGGAATTATCAATGATTTAGAGGGTATTAAAAATACTGAAGATGATAAGTATGAAACAGTTTACATAGGCAAGGTGGAGAGTTTATTTGATAACATAAGAATCAATCACGGGTTGTTGTCTGCCATTGGTGTGTCTCATCCAGGGTTGGAAAAGATTAAAATATTGTCAGATGAATTAAAGATAGGTGGAACTAAGTTGACAGGTGCAGGTGGTGGTGGCTGTGCCATGACCATATTGCATCCATATGCATCAGACGAAACAGTTGGTGAGTTCACCAACTCTTTGACAGACTTGTATGAATATGATGTTTATAAGTCACAACTAGGTGGTACCGGTGCTTATTTGATAGAAACAGGTAAAATCACTGATTTAATCTTACAAGATTTTGAAAAGAACACCAAGATTGATGAACTAGTGATTAAGTCATTAGACTCAATCATTCCTTAAGAAATAAAAGATACTCTCTTTTTTTCTCTATTAAAATTGCTTTCTATATACAAAGTTTGATTACATACCTCTGTTGAATACAACACTTTCGATACCTTTATTTTTCATCTTTTCTTGAATTTCAGGTTCCAGTGATTTGAAGTTCAAAGATTCATATTGAGGGAATACACCTAGTGCAAATGGCAAAGCTATGAAACTGGTTAAGGTGATAATACCCAATGATACCAGTTGTTTTTTCATGAAAGAAGCTTTGTTTAAAACATTTTTATTCAAGGCTAGTAACAACATAGGAGGAATGACCATGATTGGGGTGGCATTGATAACTCTTGAAGCAGCAGTCTCACCAACAGCTACAAAGGCTGCTTTTTTACTTATACCAACAGGCTCACCATCCATGTCATTAGGATCGTATACATTAATACCCTTTTTCAATTCTTCTGATCTCATTAAGAAGACGTTGACTATACCAGCTGAAACAACGGCAGAGAATGGGATCAATCTACTCAAAATAGTTCTTGTGTTTACTGAGATGTTTTTCAACTTTGGCAAGATTTTGTTCAACCCAACGGCAACCCCACAAGAGGCAGTGACTGCTGCTGTGTAATTGATCAACAATTGTTGGGTTGACATTTTATGACTTTTATTGGCATTGGCATTGTTGATGGCAACGTTCAAAGATTGATTAGCCCATTGCCAGAAAATAGTACCGGCTGTACCCAATCCAGGAGTCATCATACCAACACAAACGAATAAATTGGATATAACACAACAAGACATTCTGAATGGTAAGAATACTTTTTCACCATTGTCTGGATGAAGAGTGGAGTCAAGTCTTTGTTTGGCTAGCCAAAAGGATGGTGTTGGGACAGTTAGTTTTCCGGTTCTGTATTGAGATATTAAATCTTTAGATTCTTCAAGTTGGGCATCAGTAGTTAATAACATTCTTGGGTCTGAAACTTCGGCACAGTGCTTGACTCTGCCCATGTAAGTGTTTAGATCATATTTTGAGGAAGGTAGTTGGAAAGTGCCAGGAACAGAACTAGACATTTTGGTATTTGTATATGGTTTGTTTAGGGGGTTTGTATTAGTATTGATGTATGATTCAATTTGTTCAGTCATATATTTTAAAAAAAAAATTTAGGCTATGATTTTTTCATCGTGTTTAAAAGGGTCAACTTTTAGCTGGGGGGGTGATTCGGCCCGAGACTTTGATCTAAAAATTTTCTTCACCACCATAGGATCACGTGTATATTTGTGTAGCGTTTTCTCTACCAGTTTCTTTTTTTTTTTTTTTTCTTATAAAAATTACCCTTTTGGGACACACGAAGACTTCCACTTGCTTGTAGCTAAAGAAGAAAAATTTTGCCTTGCTAAAAAAAAATAGCGTCAAACTATTTAAACTTTATATAAAACTTTTATATTTCTTTTTACTTACTTTAACATTCACTATTCCATTACATTAATCTTTTAATAAAAAGAATATTACATAAAAAAGCCGATACGAAATTTACAGCATTCTATTCACTGCACCACTCACACTAATGAGTGATTGGAGGGGAAAAGAAGAGCAAGAACAAAGTTAGGGCGCTTTAGATACTTTTTTGAGTATCTCTTGAGCCTTACAGGAGATTTTACGTCCTTATACTGAAGCAGAAGCTTGATTGTCTTACTTTTGCATTGGTATCTGCGTATTCCATACATTTTTATTATTATTAGTTGTACCTATTCTTTAAAGTCTTGTTTTTTTATATTTGAAATTTTCTTGATCTATTACAGTTTAACCATGTTTTATTATTTGGTCACCACATTTGTTGGTAGTTAAATTTTGCTGTAAGTCACGTGACTTAGACTGCCTGCAAAAATTTCTTTTTTTTCTTGCATCACTCTAGGAAAACATATCAAAGTGAAAAATTTCTTTTTTTGAAAAAATTACATGTACAACTCTACTTTACATATCAATAAATCATCTCTAAAATCACCAAAAAACCATCATCATCCAATCCAATCTTATACAAACATAATGAGTGAGCAAGATAACAAGTTACGTCAAGTCAAAATCAAATTCTTCACCAAAGATGAAGATGAAAACGTTCAATTAAACCCTTCCTCAGATCAAGCTTTATTTGTTCCTGAAACCTTAAAGAGATACGGTTTAAGTGAAATTTTAAACCATCTTCTACAAGAAAGTTTAGGCTCCACCGTTCCATTTGATTTCTTAATCAATGGTGAAATCTTAAGAACTTCTTTAAAAGACTACTTAATTAGCAAAGGGTTATCCTCAGAAATCTTATTAAACTTAGAATATAAAAAGGCTGTCTTGCCTCCATCATACCTAAACAGTTTCAACAATGATGATTGGATCAGTTCTTTAGACTTACAAAACCAAAACATTTTATCTGGTTCTTATGATGGTATTGTTAGAACTTGGGACATGTCCGGAAACGTCAAGAAACAATACCAAGGTCATCACGGTGCCATCAAGGCTGTCAAGTACATTAGTGACACCAGAGTTGTTTCTGGTTCTTTAGATAGAACTTTAAGATTATGGAAAACAGGTGCCGAAACCAATTCTGTTGAAGATGATAACACTGAAGAAGGTAAGACTTTAGCCATCTTAGAAGGTCATGACGCCGCTGTTGTTTCCATCGATGTCCAAGACAACAGAATATTATCTGCCTCCCATGATAACTCCATAGGTATTTGGTCCACCAATTATAAAGAAATGAATATAGTCGACAGTTTGTCCAAGCAAAACTACGGTGAAGCTAAAGGTTCAACTCAAACACAAAAAAGAAGAAAGATGGCTGATAAGGATGGTTCAACTAGAAGAAGAGCTCCATTAGCTTTACTTGAATCACATAGAGCTCCTGTTGAAGATATCATATTTGACAAGAACGACTCATCTGTTGCATACTCTGTTTCGCAAGATCATACTATAAAAACTTGGGATTTGGTCACCAACAGATGTATCGACACCAAGACTACTTCATACTCTCTAATGAGTATTTTACAACTTCCTGAATTGAACTTACTAGCATGTGGCTCTTCCGTCAGACATATAACTTTACATGATCCAAGAACAACAACCAAAATCACAAACGAACAATTGAACGGCCACAAGAACTTTGTTGTTTCCATGGACAGACACCCTACAAACCCAAACATGTTTGTTTCCGCCTCCCATGATTCTACTTGTAAGATCTGGGATGTCAGATCCAACAAACCATTATACACCATAACCAGAGAAAACTCCGTTGAGGACAACAAGGTGTTCGCCGTCAAGTGGTCTCAAGCTATCAATGCCGTTGTTAGTGCTGGTGAAGATAAACAAATCCAATTCAACAAAACGGAAAACATTATTTGATTTATATAACCTCTTTGTTTTTAAAGATTAATACATGCGCAATTTTATCTATAATCAGTTGTAGATGCTGTGAAATTTCAGAACTGAGTATCTCCCCTTGTATAACCCTTTGTAATTGGTTAAATAACCGATTTCTTTTGATGTATCCACGTCCATGGATGTACCTTTCCATCCTCTGTTGTGTCTGAGTTTAGTCCACTCATCTGCGGTCAATACTACTTTAGGTCTAGTTCCGTATTTCAATGGTCCTATATTAATCCAATGAATGGTTTTATAGTATTTTTTCAAACTTTCAATCTTCTCCATGTATTCGAGGATGTTCTCAGCAGTGTCCATAAAGAAGGCAGTTACTACTACACCTACTTTGTCTTTATTTGCTGTAGTAGGGGTAAACTTCAAGAAGTTTTCACACATAATTTCTAAATTCTCTGGTTTCTCAAAGCTTTTAGAATTAATTTCAAATGCCTTGGTTTGGTCGGATACTTCCAAATGATTACTATAATCTAATAAAAATGGCGATATGGATATGTTCTTCTCACATCTGTATAATGCAGTGTTGAGGGCATACATCAATCCGTTCAGTTCTATTGAATACACATGTGATGTTTCCAGCCGTTTGCTGATTTCATAAGCTATTCTACCTGCACCACTCCCAGGTATTATCACCTCAAATTTATCTGATGAAGGGATGGAAGAAACTTCTTTTAAGATGTAATTTACCAAAGGTTGTACTTCTTTCTCATAGTAAGATTCATTGTAGTCTCTTACCAAATGGTTCAAACTTTCAGTTATACAAGACAATGGAGAAACATAATGGCCATCTTTCAACACATCAATTAGTTTGAACGGAAAATCTTCATCTATTCCTGAAGACACAAGCTGTGTTATGGCACTCTGGTTTTTGGTAATATAATCTTCTTCTATTTTGTCAAATTTGGTGAAGTAACCTACATCATTCAACATATCCCTTTCCTTCTTCGACAGTTCATGCACAGCTCTTCTTCTATACATGTTGTTAAGCTGCACTGCTTTATATTCATACTTCATCAGCTTACAGAATGACTGATACATGATCCTATCTTCATATGCAAACTCTGCATCTATCAAAGACGATGGTTTGACATTTTTGCTGAATAACTTCTCTATAAGTCTTACTAAAGACATTTTTATTCTTTCGTTTCTTGATACAATACCCAAAGAGACTATCACTACTACTGTAAGTATGTCACTAGATAAGCTGAACATGATGATTCTGGGTGTTCTCATCGAGCTATTTTCAAAAAAAGAACCTATCGCGTGCAACTTCATATACAACTTTGAAAAAATTCAAACCCTGAAATATTTCAAATAAATGTATTTCAATAATACTTCAAACTAATCACTACTTCTCAGCGTCTATAAAAAACAAAATAAGCTGATCATATATAACAAGTAACTCACCTAATCAAAAGTAATTTTCTTACCACCGGTTTTGGAAGTAACAACGGAATCACCATTTTCGTTCTTGACTGGCTTTTCTTCTTCCTCTTCATAAGTAGTCTTTTTTTCATTCTTGTTGTTGTCCAGAACACTTGGAGGGAAACCTTTCAGAGATCTTTCCATTCTATTCAGTTGGGATATGTATTGGTTGGCGTTAGATATCTGACTGATTCTGGCATTGGCAGTGGAAACAACTTCAGGTTGGTTTTCGTCAGTGTTTTCTGGAACTTCAGCTTCAACATCTTTCTGCTCGGAGTATATTTGTTCTTGTTGTTCGGATATGTATTTCTCTCTTTCACTGATCAATTGGCCTAAGAACTCCAGCATGTCTGATTCTGTTAGAGGAACAGGTTCAGATATGACTTCTATGGAGATTGGTTGGGATAATGAGTTGTCACCGACTTCGTGTTTTCTTCTGAACATGATTATGTTGTTATGTGTTTATGATTGTGTTTTTTGGTCTTGCACTACAATCTTTTAAAGAATTGTTTAATACAACTTTTAAAGTTTAAGAAATTTGAAAAATACTGTTAAAGTTGATGGATTCCATTTTGGGAAAGCGTTTTTTTTGTCAAAAAAAAAGAAAGAAAAAATATGGGAGAAAGTCACATGACCACTGCCCCTATAATCCATTAACAGCAATTATACCTCTTTTAATCATTATCCATGTCAATAACAGCACTATTTAAAGCTTCAATTCTTTACACTTAATCAAGTATTATGTATTATATATAAATAATTTTCATTCATATCTACTTATTCGTCATCTTCTAAGGCTAAGGCGTCAAAGGCGTTGAAGGCCTTCTTCATACCTTCTTGGATATCCTTACCATCAGCAGCCTTGGATGAACCCAAGTTCTTATTGTTTGGTCTGGCCTTAATGACATTCTTACTGTTCTTTTTCTTCTTGTTGCTCTTTTCTTCAAAACCATCAGCAGCAACAGGGCTGGCTTCAACAACAGCTTCTTCAGCTTCACCTTCAACAGGATCAACAACAACGGTTGACCACCCACTTTCATCAACAGCAACTCTTGACTTTGGCTTATGAACCTTAGGTCTGGTATTGGCGTGAGATGATCTTCTTCTTTGCTTGGTCAAGTTGTTGGCTAATCTGGTTTCATATTCAACAGTGAATTCAGACAAATCAAATCCTTCAGGCAAAACAGCGTTCTTCTTCAAATCTAAGATTTCTTGATAAGAGTATAAGTTTATGGTGTCAGACATTGTGTACGTTAATCAAATAGTGGTGGTGCTTTATCTATCAGAGTATTCTCTTAATATATGAATGATTTCTAAAATGTTTTCAAAAATAAATGAAAAAAAAGCTACGAAAAATTTTTGGATTCGAAAATTCTGCGGGAGTTTTTCACTCTCTCTGCGGAACTCTTCTCTTCCTACCCAAAAGGGGTAATTTTTTGAAAACAGGGTAATACCAACGTTTAATCAATTACATATTGCTGTAGAGCTACACTACGATAGAGTCGTTGTCTTCCGGTTTGACATCAACTAGCTCTATATCATCATCTTCTTTTTTGATTTCAACTTCTTCATCTTCCTCTTCTTTAACAGCATCTAAGCTGACTTCTTCATCATCTTCTTCATTTCCATCATCTATCTCAAAGTCATTCAATGGTTCAGGCAATGAGTCCAAAATTAGTCTTGCCCTTTCAACAAGATCTTCGTCATCACATTGTTTAATTTTCTTCACGAATGCGTTTCCATCACTTTGTAGTATCCTACTTGTCATCAATGGCTTGATCTGCTTTATCTTGTTCATCACTTTCTCTTGTGATATTTCCTGCTCTGTCTTCCCTTTATTATCAACTTTGAAGTTCCTTACTTTACCTATTTGCATTTGTGGTTTCAGCTTCTCAATCTCTCTTTTCAGTTCTCTTTTTTTATAAACATGTTCAAAACCTAGCTCCTTATTTGCTAGGTATACACCCTTTCTCTTCACAAGTATTTCAAACTTTTCCAAAAGCTTTTTATTCTCTTCCAACTCTTTGGTAGTGTCGTAAGTCCCCTTTGGTGGATACTTTATATGATCATCTGTAAGCAATTCAGCTAAATTCTTATACTTCATGACTTGACTTGGCAGCTTCAAAGTCTTATTCTTCATGCCTATTTTCAATGCATTTCTTCTAGTCTCAATATTATTAGTGATCATCTCCAAAAAATCTCTATCTGCCTTCATCTTTTTAATCTTCTTTTTATCCAAATTTGCTACTAATCTTTGTTCAGCATCATGAGATATATTATCAATCATTGCACCTTCAGGTTTACTATCCGGAGCTATGCTATCAGCTGACAACATTGTAGTAATATCATTGCTTTTCTTTTGTCCTTTACTTGTTCCACCTAGATCATTTATGTCAAATATGGATTGATTAGTATTTCCAGATATCAGTTCATTATATCTGTTCAAACAACTTGAGGCTGTTTTGCCCATGATATCTGCAATAGTCTTCCATTGGTCTCTATAAAGTTGATACAAATCAATCAGCTGTTTGTCCTCATCTGGATTGAACTGAACCTGTTTATTATTGTTGATCTTAGGTGACAGATACTCCTCCCATCTGAGTTTACACTGAATAGCTGATTTCCTCATCAACAATGTGGCGATTTTGTTCCACTTGTTTATACCATACTTCTGTATACTCCT
Source organism: Hanseniaspora thailandica (nom. inval.) (assembly GCA_030573475.1). Taxonomy (NCBI): domain Eukaryota; kingdom Fungi; phylum Ascomycota; class Saccharomycetes; order Saccharomycodales; family Saccharomycodaceae; genus Hanseniaspora; species Hanseniaspora thailandica (nom. inval.). Next base: position 42,703 of record JAJMDF010000223.1, on the reverse strand, counting down.
CGTAAGAATATCATCTTCCTTCTCTGTCCAGTAGTTGTTAATGCTAGACCCTTTAATATTGGTCTGTTTGTATATATTGTTTATCTTCTTCTTGGCATTCTGTTTGCTCTTACCAGTAGATGCAGCCATTTGTTGGTAAGTGCTCTCTTTTGCTATGGATAGTACCATTTTCTCTGCCAAAATAACGGATTTAATAGTTTAAATGCCATTTTGCTGTTTAAGAGAAAATCCGCCCCAAAACTGTTTAGTTTGCTCCGCTAAAAAATTTTACCACCTTTTGTAGAATTGAAAAAAAGCAAACAAATTATCACTGCAAACAGTTTTTCATCACCCAGAAACCCCCAGTACCATACAATTGTTGTATTCCAAATACATTCACTTTAGCATTATTTTTGTCTCAATTGATCTTTTAATCAATCAACCAACCTCTGCCTTACACAGTCTAACTCATGGCACTGCTAAATTTGTTTGTTCCAAAACACCAAAGGATCGTTACACAATGTTATCCTAAAGGTAAAAAAAACTTTGAAAAACAACCAAAGTCTTCTGAACTTTCATACCTTCTATACTACTGTAATAGTAGAAGAACAAAATTACAAAAAGTTTCATCTTTCATTTTAAAAAAGGCTCAAAGAGATATCAGAAGTAGAAAAGTCGGTGATGTTTATGTAACTATAATCATTCTATCTAACATCATAGAGAACTGTAAAGAAAACTTATCAGTCTACTTCGATGATTTCATCACAATCATATTTGGTATTCTTAAAGTCCCATTGTTTGTCAAGGATGAATACATTCTGAATGGTATTGTTCAGTTCTTGGAAACATTATGTTCAAACATGGACAGTGCTTTGATCACCGACAGTCAAAGTGAAAAATTAGAAAACTTCATCAAAATTTACTTCTACTCCATCATCCCACAAAGCATTAGCGATATGGATTTGATTCAAAAACAATTCTTCTTGAGAGGTGTTGCAGTTCTTCCAAAAATTAAGAGCTTGAAACATATAGTATTCTACAGAGATCTTATTTACGACTCTGTTTATAAGACATTGAAACTATATCAATTGGCAAATAACAAAATAAACCAAATTCATTTGGGTCCAGACCTAAAAGTTTTGGAAAAAGATGGCTTTGATGTTCATTACCAAAAGAATAGTGAGGATCTAATTTCTAGAAGACTGACTCATACCAGAACCGAAACAGATGCCAATTCTAGAAGTTCCATTGAACTTGCCAACAACTCCAGCTCTAAACATGGTATCATGTTTGTTGGTTTAGATGACATTGATCCAAATGATTACGAAGATGATATTGTCAAGAAGTTATGTTTACAAAACATGAAGGATATCTTTGGTTCTGCTGAATCCGATCTTCTCCCATTAGCCATCAAGGCTTTGAACACCACCATGGTTGAGCTACCAAATATAGACTACTACAAATTTGTTGTTTCTGGTATTCAAGTACAAATGAGATACTTGGCCATATTGATTACTGCCAATGGTATTACTAACTCCAATGATACTAGGAAGTCCAGAATTTATACAGACTCCGAAAACACTAACATTTTGTTGAGATTGGTTTCTCAATTGATGCTTTCCGAAGTTAGCATTGTTGCATTAAGTGTTTTAGATATTATCAAGAAATTAGTCACTTACCAAATCTTGAATGCCAAGATAAATAACTCTAATTCCAAGCAAGTAGGATACACCATTGCTGTTATGAATACTAGAGTTTTCTATAAAGAACAATTGAACGATGTGATACATGAATTCTTAGACTTGATAGAAAAGTATTCTGACGAAGATGATTCCAATGCATTGGCTTTGTTATATGATGATTTAGCCTTGATCATAGCTAACTTGAACAAGCAAAACTCTCAAATAAGCTTGTCCTTATTCAATGATGTTACAATGGTTGTTAGAGACCACTTGTCTAAATCTAATTACAAGTCCTTGTTTGAAAAGACTTTGAAGTCCACCGACTTGAACAATCAAAGTTGTTTGACTTTCTTTGAATCCATAAGACAACTAACAGGTTTCACCGATGTGAAATTGGGTGAATACATTATTTACAAAGCATTAGCAACATTTAAGGAAAATATGGTTTTAGGTGGTTTACGTTTTTATAACATTGCTAAAAATGAAGACGAGCCAGTAACCCCAGATTATTTCATTTATCACATTGAAGCTGCCAAACTATTGGGTATCAAGGATTATGAAAACAAGGCTGTTGTATGTCAAAAAGAAAATAGATACTTCAACAATGAGGAATTATTGAATTATTATTCTGACGATGCAGTAAACCCATACTCCACTAAGGGTAGCAAGATCTTATCCAATGCTTCTGAGTACGATACTTCCATGAATACCATTGATCAAGAAGCTCAAGCCAAGGAAGAAGAAATGATAATCAACATGATGAATACAAGTTTACAGACTTTGAGTTTACCAAAGTCATCAAGTTTCAAAAGACACATTGACACAAAATCTCTTTCTGGTCTGGCTCACGAAGAAACCAAGTTATCAGTCAATGAATTGAAGTCATTTTTGAGTAACAATAAGAAGGCTAATGAAGCTAAAGAAAAGGCTGTGAAAAAAAACGGTGCCTTGTTAAGTCAATCTGTGAAGTCAAAGGTTACCAATGTCACCTTCTTATTATCTGAATTAGAAGATACTTCCAAGAGTTTAAGATTAAGAATGCCTAATGAAGATCAAGTTTCACAACTAGATGAAAGAATCATTCAAAGAAACAAGATGAATAGAACATCTTTAACTATGGGTAGAAAAACTTCGTTCAATAACGGTATTAATTCAGTTTCTAGTAGAAGTAGTATGGATAAGTATGGACATAAAAGAACTCCAAGTGCCAAAATCAGCGAAAACTACTACAACAACGAAGAAGAAGAAGAGGATGACGAGTTTGAGTTTGTTGATGCCAGCAGTGATGTTTCAAGTATAGGAGAGTTGGACAACAGAGGTAATCTGTTTGCCTAAGATGATGTAACAAGAGTATATAAATTAAAGAATTGACTAGCAGTTGATTGTTGTAAAGGCAGATCCTTTTCAAATTGATTTTTATCACCAGCTTCGCGTTAACAATGCGACGTAGTGTAGAGCTAAAAAGAAGCCTTCCGAGTTTTTTTCCGATTCTTTGAAGAATAATCTGAAACTATGGTTTGAGTGTTGTCAATTGGGAGAAATAACCAAAAAAAACAAAGTTTTATTTATACGTTCATATAGGTTGATAGTATTACATCAATATGAGTAGTCAACAGGGTATAGAGCCACGTTCCACATTTGAAAATCTGAGAGGTTGCTTTGTTGAAACATTGACAACTTCTTTTGATATAGACATCATTGAGCAGTATTATTTGTCAAACTCAGTGTTTACTGAATACCTTGACAAATTGAATACAATAGATGGAATAGAGTCTATAAATGAAGATGTTTTGCAGATTTTTTACTCCTTGCTAAAAACATTCACCCAAAATAATGATTTAGAACTCATATCTGACAAGAAATGCACATGTTCCAAGGAGAGTAAAGACTCCCCTTGTTTATGTTACATTGATGGGTTTGGGTATGGGAGAAAGGTACGAAAATCTTTAAAAATGGAGCTTGTTAGACTACTGCATGCATTTTTGTCAAATGACAATAAGGAACAACATATTACTATGAACAACCCTAATAAAATGAAAAGCAATGTAGCATACTTCAGAGAGACTAGTTTCCTATGGGATTTCATTAAAGAAAATGATGATAAAAATTCAGAAGTTGCTTTCTTCAACTCACGGTTATGTTTAGCAAAAGCTCAAGAATTATTATTCCTAAATCAAGAAAGTGATGAATTAAAAAAACTGGAAACAGAAAATAAATGTAACTTTAGTATATTAAGTATGCTGGCATACGGAGTTTACAAATTGTATGAGAAGACTGAAAATGATGAATCAAATGTATCCAAAAGAAACTATTATAGAGCAATGGCGTATCACTACCATCTAAAAAACATACAGACTAAGAAGGAGGTGTCACATACTAAACTCTTCGACACCTCAGTATACATTCTAAAGTCACTTGCAATTATAGAAGACAGTGAACATTTACCGCAGATACAAACATTACTCAAAAGTTATCACAGTGACCTCCAAAATTTGTTGAGAAAGCATGGAGATATACAATCCAGAGATGTCATTACATATCCTGAACTAAAACATAGAATCCTGGTCACTCCTAAATCATCGCCAATTCTCACTAATACATTGGCCACTGCAGATAATCATATTCCATTGTACCACTACTTCCAAACCATTGAATCCTTCAAGCAAAAGGAAACCAAAATAGCACAAAGCTATCAAAACATGGTTGACTACAACTTAAAAAATCTTATACAATTAATTCTGAAACAAAAATGTCAAAACATCATCACATTCAATGACGATGTTGTTGTCAATGAATTCAGACAAGTTGAGGAAATACTCAACAAAGTTCTTCCAGGAAAAAGAAGTTGTATCAAAATGAGTTTAGATGGTAATCCAAATTTAGCATTTGTTAAAGAAGCCAGCTCCTTTCTCAAAATTGGGTATAACATTGATAGAGATAATAAACAGATGTATAACAAATTGGACAAAACAGTTTTATTTCAAAAACCTAACTTATCATTTGCAAAGCTTATGAAGTATTTGAAGGATGATAAAAAGTATGATGAGGTGAAAGTGCAAAAGCTTATTGAATTTCTAAGCACAGTGAAGAATTATTTGAAAGTTTTGATGGATTTTAAAACTCCAAATACTAAAACCTTCTCTAGTTTTCTTTGCGAACAGTACAATGAAGAGCCTAAGTATGCACAGGATTTTGACTATGATGGTGTTTATGAAAAGTACATCCATCAAGAGTATAAAGATAAATTTGACAACACACTACAACAAATCGATAACTTTATTTTGAAACAGTCAAATGACCCAAAGTGTATACCGAGCCAGTTTAATCCTGAGGATTTGATTGATGATGAGATATTCACATTCAATAAACAAATTCATTTATACAAGACCTTGAAGAACAACGTGACACAAGGGTTGAAGTTCTATACTGACATTGAAAAGGCATCTGGAAATTAAAAGCGTTATATATCAACCTTATCTTCTTTTTTATTCTTTTCTTCCTGTTCCTTCTTCCATTCCTCAAACTTTCTTTTTCTGGCTAATTGTTGCAGTACACGTTTATGTCTATTAGAAGTCATATGTTGTTTGTATAAGTCTTGACCTACAACAACAAATGGCTTACCATTTTTGTCTGTACATTTATCGCAAGTGAAAGAGGCTTGGTTTAACTTAAGTTCAATTGGATTCTTGATATCTTGTAGTTTCTTCAACTGACTCTGGTCTAATAAATCTGATAGCTCATCGGGTGTTTGTTCATATTTATCTACATTCAATCCCTTCAAGAAATCTTCGGTTATCGCAGTGGCTCTGTTCTCAACTTTATCCTTCCATTCATTTAGATCTGAAGCATCGAGCACAAATAAGTTCTTACCTTTTATATCAGGGATCAAAGTTTTCTTGATCCATTTAATCTGGCTCTTAGCATATTGTCTGGTTTTAATTTTCATTATTTCTTTACCTTCATCAAACTTCTTTTGATCTTGACAATCATCTTCTAACCATGGTAAAAACTCTTTGAAACCAATGACTTGCCAAATACCTGACCTCATCTTTTCCTCTCTGTCTTCACATATGTTAAGTTCTTTAAACTTTTCATAAAGGAATTTAACTTCTCCTAGAGCTCCTTTTCCAAACATGTTATCAACTCTATCATCCAATCTTTGATTCAAAATCTCAGGCTTGCTGTAAACCCACAAGAACAAAACATCATACTTCATACTAAACTCTTGGCTTAGGTATATCTCACTAGGTTTCTTCTTTGTTGAGTAATATATTTTCAACTGGTTGTGTATCTTTGTCAAATCATTAGGATGCCATTTAGTTGCTATGACTGGGTCTATTCTTTTAAGTTCATCATACAAAGCTTGACTATTATTTTTATTCTCTTCTAAAAACTTTCTCTCCTCTTCGGTCCAAGTATCCATTGAGTATTCCTTGTCGACTGTCTTGTTGAACAATGCTTGGAGGTAGTAATGTGTACCACCAACGACGATAGGAAGTTTTGATTTTTCATGTAATTCATTGATCTTTTGATTGCAATCCTTTTCAAACAAACTTAAGTTGTAAGAACCTGTTAAAGGCAGAAAATCCATTAAATGATGTGGAATTCCATTTCTTTCCTCAATAGGATGCTTGTTGGTTACTATGTCAACTTCCTTGTACAATTGCATGGAATCCGAGTTGATTATTTCACCATTGAACTTGGTGGCTAGTTGAATAGAAAGATCAGACTTACCTGTGGCTGTGGATCCTAGAATAACAACAATTTTTTCTTTCTTAGTAGGAGACATCAATTTACTCATCCACTTGAGCATGTAGCAGTTTTTTTGGGGGATAGAGTTTACCAAACTTTTTGAATGATCCATAATTGTAAGATGAGATATGAGAAATTTCAAAAAAATTGAATTTTTTCCAGATGATCTTTGGAAGAAAAAAAATGTTGGTGAAATTTTCACGTTTTGTCACGTGCAAAACCTAATAATCATCATAATCATCATCGTCAGACAAATCAAAGCCTTCGATGTCTAAGTAGTAGTTACCCTTTTTATAAGACTTGATCAAAGTATGCATTTTTTCAACCAGCTCATTAATATAATCTTCAGATAAGAAAAGTAATCTCTTGATGTAGTTCTTATTCTTGATTACGTAAAACATCCAGTACTTCAAAGTGTTGATGAACTTCACATTCTCACTCATTTCCAATGTCACTTTCTTGATATCTATAAATGAATCTTGAGTCAAAAATGTGTTCAAATACTTCTTATCTAATTCATAAGTCTTGATCACATTATCTTTAGTATCATTTGTTAATTCTGAACATGTAATATCTATCTTTCCGTATACACGATATTCATCACTTTCATTACTCAGCTTCCAAGTCTTAAAGTTGTTATATTGGAAATTTCTAGGTATTTCAAAATTGGTTATATGATTCATCTCCAATTTATCATTCACCTTAATTTTAGTCACAATCTTTTGTTCTCTTACACTGGTATTATTATTGAACTGTAACATTCTGATCATTTCATTTGGCGTGATCTTAAAATTTCCTTCTTTTTGATCAAACACAGAGTTTATGCTTTGGAATAAGAGAGCATTTTTAGATGTCGACTCAAATAAGTTATCCTTTTGTGTATCTAGCTTATAAGATAAAGGTAATAGTAAATCAGCAAATTCTACAGATTCTACCGTATTGATAATATTGTTAATAAACATTGTGGTTTTTATACTCTGAGTAGTATCCAAGTCGTTGACGTTGGAACACGATAGTGAATACTGAAACACAGTAGTTTTATTAAATTCATCTTTCATTTCTTCTAAAAACTCAGTGTTCAAATACCCCCATGAATTATCAAATTCTGAAAATATATTAAAATGCTTGAAGTTATCACATTTCTCTATCCAATGATGGAACTTGTCATCCCATAGTTCATATTTCTTCATTTTATACTCTTGTTTACCTGAATCAGGTTGCAAGAAGTGTTTAAAATAGCTTTCATCGTCATTGTCAGTTTCACTAGTTGGTAAATTTGTAGGTATGAATGTTTTCCCATTCTTATCATTGTGATGGTACCAATCATCTGAGATTATAAGATTATCCGACTTTAACAAAAACTTGTTATAATTCGTCCAATACTGAAACTCTTTCACATCTTCAAAATTCAATGTTTCTTGTAGTAGATCTACAGACTCTGGGGTTTTGCCTGAATCAAGTAGAGACTGAAAACTGGATTTTGGCACGGAATCGTTATGTGTATTAATCTTATCAAAGGACTCGAGATTATCAAACTCGTTGTTGTTAGCCGTCCAATTATCCTTGTAGCTTCCGCTGTTTCTAGTATCATATAAAATTGTTCTTGGGGTGTATGATGCAGTCTTATTCACCAAATTGAACTTACAATGGAGATTCACATTATGAGATGACCTACAGTTCTTCAAACGTAGTTGTTGCTGTAGGATAGACTCTTCAATGTTGTAAAATTGTGTAATCAAATGACATGAAGCATGTCCAAATCCAATGTTAATAAACTCTTGGTCGTTATAGGACATCTTTGAACTATAACACTCGCTTTGGTGATTGTTGACACCTTCTTTTTTTTTAGAAACTTGCAATACACTTTCACGATTTGATTAAGCGTTAATTTAGGCGTGAAAAAATTTTTTTTAGGTGGATCACACGCGGTTTACATATTTCAACCACACACATTTCAAACACGTAAGCAATCTGAACACCAAAACACCATAAAACATTATGATTCTGGGCAGATACATATACCTTTTGTACGTGCTACTAGCCAGTCACATTGTGTTTTGTTTGGAACAAGGACAGGACTACTACCAGATTTTAAACTTAAGGAAGGAGGATAATCCAAGCGATAAGGAAATAAGAAAGGAATATTTACTTTTATCGAAGAAATATCATCCTGACAAGAACACCAATGATGATCCTGAGATTGAACACAAGTACTTATTGATAGCTGAAGCTTATGAAGTTTTGAGTGACAATGAATTGAAACAAATATACGATCAACACGGTCAACCAGCATTCCAGGATGGTCCTAATAATGCTCAACAATATGTTCAGCAACAACAACAATTCAGAGGTCACGGAGGCATGGAAGATATAATCAATCAAATGTTTGGACAACATTTCAACCAAGGCCCAAGAAAAACACAGGCTGTTTTAGTTCCATTGACTTTGACTTTACAAGAATTTTATACAGGTATAAGCAGAGATTACAATTTAGATCTAAGACACACTTGTGCGAAATGTTCAGGTCAAGGTGGACAATTGGAAAGATGTGGAAGATGTCAAGGTTCAGGTAGAGTAATAAGAGAGTTTGTACAAGGTCATTTCAGACAACAAATCCAACAACCATGCGATGGGTGTAATGGTGCTGGACAAGTTTTAAGAAAAGTCTGTGGTCATTGTAAAGGTGAAAGAGTAGTTAAGGAACTGAATGACATACATGTTGATGTTACCCAAGGTGCTGCTAGAAACTCAAAGAGTGTTTATGAAGGAAAGGGTGAAGAAATGCCAGGCATGTTAAGAGGTGATTTGGTCTTCGAGTTTGAAGAAGACAAGTATAAAGGTAATTTTGGTTACAGAAGACGTGAGAGTTATTTATACAGAACAGTCACATTGACATTGAAAGAAGCCTTGTTTGGTGACTGGAAATTGGATATACCACACTTTAGTGAGGAACTATCGCCATTGACTTTGAAGAGAGATGCAAATAAGATGGTCGCCAATGGTGAGATAGAGGTTTTAAAAGGTTACGGTATGCCGATCACCAACCCTGAAACAGGAGACTTTGAAGATGAGTTTGGTGATTTGATTATAGAATATAATGTTATTATACCAAAAGGTATGACTAACGTGGCAAGGAGTTTTAAGTTCGATGAACTATAATTTGTCATTAAAGTGAAGCATATATAAGTCAGACGACTATACTAATTTATTTCTGAATAGACGCATCAAGCGCCCATATTCAATCATAAAACTGTTAAGATGATAGTTTAGACGGCAGGGACTCTGTCTCTGTTCAATCTAGCCTTTAAAGTGTTTTTGGATTGATATCTGATTAGGCATCTGGACACAACTAGTCCGTTGAAGATACCGAATGATGTGCAGATACCAGTCTTGGCCCATAGTGATAAGTTTTTATAAGCAGTGAACATTTTATATTAGTTGTTTGTTAAATTAATAAAGGTAGTGGATTAGATTGTTGTAAAACTAAAACGATGGTTTTTGTTAATCAAAGTTTTTCTACAACATTGAATTGAGTTTGAAGATAGTGATGTAGTGGGTTTATATAGTTTTGGTGAATGCGGTTGCTACATCACAGCAATCATCTATTACAACAGTTGACTGCTGGCTTTTCTAATTATGTCAAAAATTACTACAAATTATATTACACTTGACTTATCTTAGCTAAGCTGTAAGCCACTAAACACCAGACACTAGACATAGATAGCACTTAACTAAGCAAGTGATTAAAGATAGAATCGTTTATAAATGTTTATGGACAAATCGGCCTATTTTTATAACCTAGATTAAGGTTTTGAATACCTGATTACCCTTAATATTTATTACGTATAGTATCAACAGCCATTTAGCAGAATCATACCACTTTTTTAAAGTCCAGATTACTACACGATTTTTGATTAATCCAGTATTTCGCAATTTTTTTATCGGGATACAAACTATATTCAGCCGGAATAGCTATAAACGAACTTTAAATCGTAACAATCATGAGAATCAGTTCATTGCACCCTTTGACATTTCTCTTTTATAAAATTATGAAACGTAATCTATTAATAAAATTTACAGAATCAAGCTGATAATAGTATCAACAAAAAAAGTGTGTCTTTTTTTTCTTTTTTTAACATAATTTACAGATACTTTACATAATGATTTTAAATATTTTTGAAATTCATATCTTCATCTTTTCTGTACAAACAGTGGTCAGGGGCTCTTATGACTTCTTCAACATCATCCCATCCTGGTAAATCCATACCACTTCCACCAGCTATAGGTCTGTCTTCAACAACAACATCTTCCATACCCAAAGCATCTTTCAACCAAGGATGGTTGACCATACCACCAGCATCTGCTCTCAAAGCAGGATCTGTTTCAAGCATAGGAAGTAAGAAATCCGTCATTTCTTGAGCTAATCCTTCTTCAACACCATACTTCTGTGTGAAAACTTCGTACAAATTCCAAGGTCTTAACCCACCGATGTTTCTTAACTTACCATTTCTCTTGTACAACTGTCTTGAATATTTACCTTTAGTTTTCAATTTTCTAGGAACGTCACCCAACAACTCCATGATTTGAGCCATATGGTCGTCTTCTTTGCTGTATGACTTGCCAGATTGAGGTGAGAACAAAACATCCCCAGTTAGGAGTTCAAAGACTAAACAGGCAACAGACCATACATCTACTGCACACCCCCATTTGTACCCAACAATGGCTTCGGGACATCTGTATTCCCTCGTTTGTATTTCACTTGAGAAATGATAGTCAATCCAACATCCATTACCCATGTCCCCAATCTTGATTTTTATTTTGTTGGATTCTAAGTTTGGGATTGGGTTTAATATGTCCTTGACACTCTTGCTCATCATCTCGGCTTCATCCGGGAAGTCTTCATGAGATTTGTTGTAGAATTGTTTGGCAGAGAGAACTGAGGGCAATGGCATGGAATAACAGACCATGGATTTCTTTCTAGGTGGAGGAGGAGCAGGTTGGTACATAAGGTAAGAAAGACTTGATTTCATGGTTTTGAAAATAGAAGGTCCATCGTCTGTGTAGTCGGATTCTTCTTCTTCAACATCGTCTTTGATGTCCTTTTCATTTTCAGATCCTTCATCTTCTTGCTCATCATCTTCAAGTAATGCAGGTTGATTTTCCTCTTCCTCAGCTTCAGATGCAGATAAAACATGTTCATCAGGATTCTCATCAATGTTGTTTTTACCATCGTCAAAAATAGCTATACTATCGGTGACTGGACCAATGTCTAATTTACTGTTGCTCCTGGTCTTGGTCTTAGTGTTTGATCTATCTCTACGAGGTTCATGTTTCAATTTTCTTTTTTGTATTTTTTGTATTTTGATCATCTCAGTGATTGTTTCCAAGTCACCTATTTCCATCAAGACATTTTCCGGTTTAATGTCTGTGTGAATAATACCACATTTTCTGTGTAAGAAATCCAATGCCAACAACAGTTGTTTGGCTATTTGTTTGACATACACAATAGGCAATCTTCTCTTTTCATTTCTTTCACTTAGTTTTAATAAGTTTTCTCCTAATAGCTCAAAGGCCATACAAGTATGAATCCCATGAGGACCAGTGTGATAGAATGCAGAAAGTAGTTTGATGACATAATCCTTACCTGAATGAGAGGCGTTATCATCTGCTTTGGCCATTTCAATCAATATATCGGTTTCATCTCTTGCAGCCTCTGAAGATGATGGACTAGCCTTGACAATCTTCAATGCAATATACTTGTTCTTATCGTTATAAGCTGCAGTGAGATCTTTTGCTAACCAAACAGTGGAAAAGTGTCCCCAACCTAATTTCTGAATCAATCTATACTTTCTTCTGTAAAAGTATTCATTTTTCTTGGCAGGATGGTATCCCCCTTTGCAGTATTCTTCTGGACTTTCCTCATGTTTCATCATGTCTTTAACCTTTTCATTTTCATAAATATAATCATCATCAGAACTACTGAACTCGTAATCCAAATCAACGCTATTTTTTCTGAAGTAAATGTTTCTTGTTTCATCTATATCTCCATTAGGATTATTATCGTGAACTACAATGTTTATAGGATCTGTGTTATTAATATTTTGAGTGCTTTCCTTGTATTCATCATCTATTCCTGCTGCAGCAGCAAAGTTGGGTAACAAAATAGATATGTTATCATCAGATTCAGGTTCTTCTTGAGGCCAGCAATCTTCCGGATAATGAGAAGATGGGAAACTTTCAACATCGTTTTGTTCATCTGGTAATTCAGTGGACAACAGAGCACTTTGTTGTAAGGCTATAGATAATTTGGACAAAGGGTTTTTTGTTGATCGGTCTTCACTCGTGTTTGACTCACCTTTTAAAACTATTACGTCTGGATTTTTGAGTTTGCTATCCTCTTCATCATCTATGTTGTCTTCGTTGTCAGCTTCAGCAACATCAGCAATCAATGGAGACTCGTCTTGAGTCTTGACATTGATAATGTTGGTATCATTTATATCTGTCATTTTGGACTTGATGATGATGTCTGCTTCCTTTGATTCCGGGTGAGCTAAATTGCCTGATTTGAATATCCTTAATAAAGTCATTTGCAATGGTACTTCTGCTTGGTTTTTTTGGTTTGTGTAATTGTGATCAACACCCTTAATATGACTTAGTATGATTCAGTAAGAATAAAAAATTTGCTAGGGGAAAAAAGCTGTGAACCTTTTTTTCTGGGTGAGATTTCCTTCCATGCGGTTTTATCCCACAGTGAGGGAAGAGGGTGTCCGGCTGAAAAGCATTTTTTAAAAGTCTCCGTGAGAAGTGATACGTTTTGGATGATATTCAATAAAAAATAAAGGGTGAGGTGTAGTAAGAATCATCCTTCTATGATGTTCCTTAAGTCTATTTAGTAGCTATTTTTTAAGGGGATTGATAATAAAAAAAGAATATAAGCTCATTTCAACAGAAGGTTAATGACGTCTCTTAAAAAATAATATCAAAAACTTCTCATTTAGTTATTAAAATTATCGTGAAGAAAAAATTCAGTCACTGGGTATGGCAAAGTATATACTAATATCTATTTATCATTTTTTTTTTCAATATACATCCTAATAAGGTCTGTAACCTCCTCTTCCTCTGTAGCCACCTCTTCCTCCTCTAAAGCCTCCTCTATAACCTCCTCTGTAGCCACCTCTTCCACCTCTATAGCCTCCTCTTCTCATTGGTCCTCTAGCTCTATCTGTGAATGTGTATGGTCTTCCAGATGGTCCAACGTTGGCATTTTTTAGAGGTCCTTGTCTAGCCCAGTTGACTTTCCATGTATATTGACTATCAAATACTAGCTTGGTGTTGTTCAATCCATCCAAACATCTTTGAGCTTCCTCTTCAGTTTCATAAGAAACAAATCCATAACTTTGATGAATAGTTTTTGGAGGTAGAATTACAATTTTTGTTACTTCACCATATGCTTCCAATATAGGAGCTAACTCGCTGGCCTTGATGGTCACAGGTAGACCGGATATGTGTAAAGTTGGTTCAGATAATGGTTCTCTTTCAAGTTGTTGTTTAGGCTCTTCAACTTCCATTTCTGTATTTTCTGAAGTTATTGGTTCTTCATTGGCAGTATTGAAAGTTTGTTCTTCAGAAGTAGGTTCAATTATTTCAGTTACAGTTTCAACAACTACTTCTGTTGTTACAGGTTCTTCAGTACCTTCTGCAGTGATAGGTTCTTCAACAATTGGTTGAGGATCAGATACTTCGGTGTTGATAGGTTGTTCAACGCCTTCTGCAGTTGCTGTTTCTACAATTTCTTCAACAATTTCTTGTGACATTTAGATGATAATGGTTAAGTGGGTTTGTCTTTGGTTGTTTAACATAACATAGTTGAGGAAGTATATCAAGAATTCAATTATAAAGGGGGGGAAAGAAAAATTTTCAAAGGTTGTTTTTTTTGACTTAGAGAGTAATTATTGGTAGCGGTTTAGTATGTTTCTTATATCCGATAATCAATCACGTGCACACTTTTCTTTTTTTTCTCTACATTTTTCAAATATGTCCCAAATAGGAAATAGCATTTAAAATAAACAGCAGTCACCAAAAATCTAAACCCAAAGTTTGCGCACAGCATTTTAAAGACACAACCTAGATTTCTTTCTTTTTTTTTTTTTTGAAAACTTTCATTTACTCATAGAAACTTCAACTGCCTTGTCTTCTCTTTAGAGTAAAAATTTTCTCCTACTTTGCAACTTCGCTTCTTTATAAACATCATCGTCTATTTGATCTGCCATTATCAATAATAAACAATTGTCATTCAAAAGAACCCAAAGGAAAACGAAAACACATTACTTTTGTCTAGCAAAGTATACACACAAATTTTTCTTTACACTCTAATCATTTATAAAACACAATATGTCTGTTGAACAAGTCTCTCAAGTTTTTGATACCATCTTAGTCTTAGATTTTGGTTCCCAATATTCTCATTTAATCACTAGAAGATTAAGAGAATTCAACATCTATGCTGAAATGTTACCATGTACCCAAAAAATCAAGGATTTAGCCTGGAAGCCAACCGGTGTCATCTTATCTGGTGGTCCATACTCAGTTTACGCTGAAGATGCCCCTCACGTTGACCCTGAAGTCTTCAACTTAGACGTCCCTGTCTTAGGTATTTGTTACGGTATGCAAGAATTAGCTTGGTTGAACGGTAAAGCCGTTGCCAGAGGTGAAAAGAGAGAATACGGTCCATCCACCTTAAACGTTATTGATAAGGAATGTCCATTATTCAAAAACGTTGATCACTCTTTAGTTTGGATGTCCCACGGTGACAAGTTAGTTGGTTTACCAAACGGCTTCAAGACTGTTGCAACATCCGACAACTCTCAATACTGTGGTATTGCCCATGAATCTAAGCCAATCTACGGTTTACAATTTCATCCAGAAGTCACCCACTCTGCCAAGGGTAAAGAATTATTAAAGAACTTCGCCGTTGACATTTGTAAAGCTACCCAAAACTGGACCATGGAAAACTTCATTGATACCGAAATCAAGAGAATTAGAACCTTGGTTGGTCCAACTGCCGAAGTCATTGGTGCTGTTTCTGGTGGTGTTGATTCTACCGTTGCTGCCAAGTTAATGACCGAAGCCATTGGTGACAGATTCCATGCCATCATGGTTGACAATGGTGTTTTAAGATTGAATGAAGCCGAAAACGTCAAGAAGAACTTGATTGCCGGTTTAGGTATCAACTTGACTGTTGTTGATGCTTCTGATGAATTCTTAGACAAGTTAAAAGGTGTCACTGACCCAGAAAAAAAGAGAAAGATCATTGGTAACACCTTCATCCACGTCTTCGAAAGAGAAGCTGAAAAGATCAAGCCAAAAGATGGTACTGAAATCGAGTTCTTATTACAAGGTACTTTATACCCAGATGTCATTGAATCCATCTCCTTCAAGGGTCCATCCCAAACTATCAAGACCCATCACAACGTCGGTGGTTTGTTAGAAAACATGAAGTTGAAGTTGATTGAACCATTAAGAGAATTATTCAAGGATGAAGTCAGACATTTAGGTGAATTATTAGGAATTCCGCACGACTTAGTCTGGAGACACCCATTCCCAGGTCCAGGTATTGCCATCAGAGTCTTGGGTGAAGTCACCAGAGAACAAGTCGCCATTGCCAGAAAGGCCGATTACATATACATTGAAGAAATCAGAAAGGCTGGTTTATACAATCAAATCTCTCAAGCCTTTGCTTGTTTATTACCAGTCAAGTCTGTTGGTGTTATGGGTGATCAAAGAACTTACGACCAAGTCATTGCTTTAAGAGCTATCGAAACCACTGATTTCATGACTGCTGATTGGTTCCCATTCCCTCACGAATTCTTAAAGAAGGTTGCTGCCAGAATCGTTAACGAAGTCGATGGTGTTGCCAGAGTTACTTACGATATCACCTCTAAGCCACCTGCCACTGTTGAATGGGAATAAACGTGTTGATAGAATAGTATAAGTTGTTTTTATCACATAATTAGTGATTAAGTATAAATAAAGTGTATATAAATGCATTTAATAGTGAATATTATAGTAATAATAGATCGAAATTACTCTACTAGACAGGGATCTTTTTTGTTAATCCTGATAAGCCTTTATCAGTATTTTTTTTCAAATTTTAAAAAATGTGAACAAAAAAAAATGGTACACAGTTTTTCCTCTTTTTTTGAAATCTTTTTTTCAAACTTTATTCAAAAGAGTTAAAAGATTCACTTAACAACCTGAAACACCACTGATCAACAATGAAAAACGTTATCTTGCTGAAGACAAAGACAACACCTTCTGATCCATATGAAAATCTTTTGAAAAAAGAGAGCATACAACATAATTTCATCCCTCTTCTGACTCATAAACATCTACCTAAAAAATGCATAGACCTGTTCAAAGCAGACATAGATGTCATAGACTACTTAATCATCACCTCTCAAAGAGCTGTTGAAGCGTTAGAGCAATCTATCCTACCATCGTTAGATCAAACAACCATTGATAAAATCATGAATAAGCCCATTTTCACTGTTGGCCCAGCCACAGCTGATTTCTTACAAAGAATAGGATTCAAAAATATAAAAGGAGGCAATGATGCTGGAAACGGCAGCATCCTATCTGACCTAATCATGAATGAACCTGAGGAGAAATATAAAACAAACAAAAAGGGGATCTTTCTGGTGGGTGAAATACGTAAAGATGTCATTCCAAGAAAGTTGATTCCAAACGGATATGATCTGGAAGAAATCGTGGTTTATACAACTAAATCTATGGATAATATCATAGAGAGATTCAACGAAAAAATGGAGCTTACAAACTATCAAGAAGGTCAGAAACCATATGTCGTCTTTTTTAGTCCGCAAGGTACAGAGGATATTGTCAAAACTGATTTCACAAAATCAACTGTTATTAGTATAGGTCCAACTACTAAGGAGTATTTGGAAAAGAATGATATAAAAGTTCATGGTGTGTGCAAAAAGCCAAATGCCGATTCATTGTTGAAATTGTTGAATAGCTTATAGACCTATATAATCTTATCGTTATATTACGATAACATTTTCATTAATATTTATAAATTCAGAGATATGTGTATCTTTTTGGATGGTTTCGGTTTTTTCTATAGCAAGATCTTCTGTTTTAATAGTGATTTTAGGATACTTCAAGTAACCTCTCTTGATAGGTATTAGCAATAGATTGAATACTTCATCTTTCTTAGACTCATCTAATAAAAACTTGTTGAACCCACTGATTAACCAAGTATTGATATTGTTGCTGATTTCAACTTCACAAATATACTTTTTATCACTGTTGAATATCTTAGTTTTATCTATTTTAATATCAAAGGAATAGCACTCACCAACTTTCAAACTAACATCGCCAAAGTTTTTCCTCAAACTAATTGTGAACAAATCTCTGTTCACTTCAAGTTCTTCAATGTCAAACTGTTTATGCATTGTTTGTAGTGTACCAAGGTTCCAAATCTCATCACTGTCATTCAATTCAACACCATCAAATAAAGTTCTGTAAACATCTAGCAAAACGTCCATGAACTTTTGGTTTAATTCGCTTTTCTTGTTAGCGATTCTTTCCAAGTACTTCATAAAATCAGTTTCATCATATACTTTCAACTTGACAACCTTAAAGTGGATGAATTGATTAATATGGAAATGAAATTTTGGTAAAACATAATCTCTCCATAGAATCTTGTAGCATTTCAAGTCAGGATACTTGTTGAAGAATTTTGTAGTCAAATACTCTTCTATTGAAGTACGCAATGTCTTGAATTGAACATCATACTTGATAGTCTTGATTGAAGATAAATCTTTCAAAGGGAAGAAATTCTTAAATGTTGACAATGGGTTGTTAGGTAGTAAAATGTTCTTAACTGTTGAGTCCAAATCAGTTTCGCATCTTTCATCATCGTTTATTATAAGATTTGTTCCAATGATGTTAACAGGTTCTGTAATGCTGGACATGTTCAAATTCATGTATGAAGTGTGCTTTTTCAAAATAGTGTTATGACAAACTGATAGTGGATTTAAGAACGACTTAGTAACTGTTCTTACTTCCTTAAATTTGCCACCAACAATGGTAGTGATCTTCAACAAAATGTCATATTTGTTATTGTCGCCTACATCGATTTCACTATTATTGACTAAAACAAGTCTGTCAAACTTTTTGTTTATATCATTCAAAACAATCTTCTTATCTTCAAACTCAGACCCTTTGATAGTAATGTTGTCACTGTTGACTATATCAATTTCCAAACGAGTTTCTTCTTTTTTTAAAAATTCACGATTCTCGTAGACTAGATCTAAAGATATCTCGTTTTCAAAGTACTCTGAAGATGAATTAATCAACAAATTCAACTTCTTATCATCATACAATGGCAACAAATTGATATAACATCTATCATCAAAGTTTTTAAAGAATATGGTGTCATTGTCGTTCAAAAATACCTCCAAGGAAATGAGCTCATAGCATCCAAACTCAATGTCATAGCATTTCAATATCAAATCATGTTTGTTTTCAGTAACGACAACATCGTTCTTTTCAAAAATAACTATTCTATCATTCTCAGTGTTTCTCATCTTCAACTTAACACTATTGACACTAAGCACAATATCTGAATCAATAAGCCAATCCCACTTCATTTTTATCAAGTAGTAAAAGACTTTGATCTCTTCGTCAAACCCAAGTTCACTATTCAAGTTAACATCAAACGTAATAATTTTATCCAATGGATATGTCAAATCAGTATTATCACTTAATTGTAAAAACTTTTTCCAAAAGTTTTGCTTGAAATTCAAAGATCTCAAAGATTCAGTGTTTGTGAAGTAACTCTTTTTATCTCTCAACAAGCAAATCAAATTCAAATATGAGTTAGCTAGAACAGTCACTACAGGAACCAATTCATCATCAATAATCACATTCTTCGGTTCTTGATTCTTGTATATTTTTTCCAGCGCATCAATATAAACTTCCAAGATTTGAATAGCAAGATCATCCCATTTCAAAACATTGTGGTAGTACTCAAAAGTGGAGTGTAAGATGGCTATAGTCTTTTCATGTTGACCAGCTTTGTTCAACAGAATACCTATATCACTGGCTAGTAAATCAATGCTGATAGGTTTGGTTTCTTTCCAGTAGGATACTATATGTTGGGTCATCTGTATGTAGTCGTCTAATACATTTTGAACACCATAATTGTCATCAATTTCAAAGTTTATGCTCTTGCCTTCTTGTGTTATGTTATGGTCATTGATTTTGAAATCTAATAGTCCTTTTTTATCTATTAATGAAGACCAGGTTTGCCTTCTGATGTAAGCCAACTCACCTAAAAATTCATTCCATTCAAGTTTATTTTGATGTGTCACTGTTAGATCTTCACTTAAGTTTACTCTTATTAGTTCGTGTTTCATGATGAAGTCACTTATGAAGTGGTATATGAATACATCAACATTGTAATCATCGCAGCACAGTATTTTTACTTTAAAGATAAAATCTGTTATAACTGCTCTATAAAGTGTCTTGATATCAGAGTACAAAAGTGGTTGTTGTTTTAAAGTTAACAGATGTAATGACTGTAGCATTTTGTATTTTAACAAGTCCATATAATTGACATTGTTTTCTTCAGAAGTTGTGGTGAATGTCATATTGGTATTAATGTTGCAATGGTCAATAAATTGGAGTATATCATTATCATAGTTGTTAAAATCTATACCAGAATTTATGGTTTGCAAAAACTTCTCATTTTGTAAAAATTCCACATCCAGCTGTTTTAAAACTTCTTCAGCTTGATTCAACAATCTGAATTTCAGATACAAGTTCAAAGACTGGGTGTGAACATATAGCAAATCTGATTCAAAGCTTTCTATGACATCCAATTTCATTTGTAAAGATCTAAGTGTATTCTTTTGTAACTGAACACTAACTTTATTGAACAATTGATTTTTCTCCTCTAAGCCTTTGAAGAAGCTTGGAAATTGGAAAATGTGATTGATCTCCACAAAGTCATTTTGTATTTTTTCAGTTATATTCTTTCTATTAAACATCTTATTATCATTTATATCTTCAACTGTGGTTTGTATCAAAAAGACTCCTGCTTTATATGATTTGGAGAACTGATCTTTACTTTCATTCGATAACCATTGAGTTATGATAGGTCTTATCTTATTTCTATACTCATCTATGTTACTACAACTGATCACCAAAATGTTGAAAAATGTATCTAATGAAGATATAGTGCTGTCATTGGTAAATGTAAGATCTAGTTTCTTTATAGTTGATGCTACTTCATCTGAATGTCGTTTGTAATGAACATTTTTCAAGGGAAAATGACTTTCCACTTCGTGTTTAATTGTATCAAAAATGTTGAAAGGATCGAAGTATTTCAAGCATACATTAGACATATTTAAAAATATAATGATCTATAAGTTAACAAAAAAATAAAGAAGTTGTTGAACTTGTTGTTTGGAGGCTCTACTCTTATCTTATCTAACACGATCATTACCAAAATCTAAAAAATTGAAACTTTTCAACTTAACACGAATAAACAATTTGAATTTTCGTGGAGCGTTTTGACCACTAGAGAGCAAAAAAAAAGTTAAAAAGGGGCAAAAAATTAAACACTCCACCTGGGGGTCGAACCCAGAATCTCTTGATTAGAAGTCAAACGCGTTGCCATTACGCCAGCAGAGCTGCTAATTTTTTGTACACTACAAAAAATGCTTTTTCTGTAGATACAAAAGCTGTAATTTTTAATAAATTTTTGAACAATTTTTGATAGAGATTGACATTTATAAGTATGATTAAAGCCAAATTTGGAATAATTAAAAATAGTTTTGTAAAATTTAGCTATTTTTTACCCTATATTACAATTCAAATGGTTATTTAATGTTTTTTCTATAGCTTTTTAGTGGATTAAAAATATTGAATTGTCAGTCGGATTTTAGTTTTATTTGATGAAAATGGAAGTAAAAAGTTGCTCTGATTTAGTAATATTCAGTAGTAAATAGTTTTATTGAAAGTAATTTTAGTTTTATAGCACATTTGAATTGTAGAATTATAGACTTTTTTTAACTATATTTGGAAATCCTAATAGTATAAGTTTAATTTGAAAAAACGCAATTCA
This sequence comes from Hanseniaspora thailandica (nom. inval.), assembly GCA_030573475.1. Classification (NCBI taxonomy): domain Eukaryota; kingdom Fungi; phylum Ascomycota; class Saccharomycetes; order Saccharomycodales; family Saccharomycodaceae; genus Hanseniaspora; species Hanseniaspora thailandica (nom. inval.). Next base: position 21,142 of record JAJMDF010000223.1, on the reverse strand, counting down.
AGCCTTTTGAAACAATTTTAAAAAAATATATGTTGCTAAAGTATAGAATTTATATGAGTACACTGTGTATGAATTAAAAAAAATTTTTAAATATTGGTTTTTAAGTTATACTGAACAATAAATTGGTAAATTAACTACTTAATGTATTTTTGTAGTTTATAAATAGCGAGTAATTGGGATGTTAGTTTTTTTGGGGTAAAACGACATATATGATTCATCATTAAAATAAAATAAATAAATTTATTTATAAAAAGCTAAAACCTAATGAATCTATTTATTTAATTACTGATATTTAGCTGGAAATATTTTTGATTATAACTGTATTTATATATAATTAGTTTACTTGTGCTTCAAATTAGCATTAATTTTATATCTTTTTTTAATAAAATTAGTAGTCTGGATATATTGCTGGTGTATGCCTCAATCTAGTTATTTCTTTAAAAAAATAAAACATCCTTTGAGCACAATTATTTTATAATATAATCATACATTTATTTTTTATTGTAAACATTTTCTACACTTGATTATAACTTGATATACTACCTACTTCTTATAATGTATCAATTGATTAAATCTGATTGCTTTAATGCCGCTACCAAGTATTTCCACAAGTAACGTGTTCTAAAAAAAAGGAGAGGAAAAAAAATTTTTTGTAGCAGAAGAAAAACCCAGCAAGGTGTTTTATTTTTATTTTTGTTTTTTTACTCCCTTCAAAAAGTTGTAAAAGGTTTATGATAGGAGAAAAAACTCATTAGTTTAAACACCAATAACAAATAATAATAAAAGAATGTCTAGATCAGGTGTTTCCGTTGCTGACGAATCATTAACTGCCTTCAACGAATTGAAGTTGGGTAAGAAATACAAATATATCATCTACACTTTGAATGAAGATAAAACACAAATCGTAGTTAAGGAAACCTCTTTGGATGGTGATTACGACAACTTCTTAGAAAAGTTACCAGAAAACGACTGTTTATACGCAGTATATGACTTTGAATACGAAATCAGTGCCAGTGAAGGTAAGAGATCCAAGATGATCTTCATTGCTTGGTCCCCAGATACAGCTCCAATCAGAGCCAAGATGGTTTATGCCTCTTCCAAGGATGCCTTGAGAAGAGCCTTGAACGGTATCAGCACTGATATCCAAGGTACTGACTTATCTGAAGTCTCTTATGAAAGCATCTTAGACACTGTTTCTTAATTTTAAAAGCCAGGTGTTGAATATAAATATGTTTATATACAGAAGTAATAAGAATTTGCCTTAAAGGTATATTTGCTTGTATGAGTTTATCCACTAAAGCGTGTGTTAGGAAAAAGTGAAAGAAAAAAAATACACAGCATAATTCGTGTGATGACTGTTTGTTTCCCAATTAGGAAGTAGTCATGTGAGCATTACCCTATTAGGAAATCGATAGGGAAATCTGTGTGTATTATTTTTTTGTTAATTATTTCCAGATTGGGCGCATTGGGGTAGTGGGGAAATGTGTGTGGAGAAGTTTCCGTCGAAGCAATATTGGAGTGAAGACTACTCCACAAAATTTGGGGAAGAAAAAAAAAACATATGATAAATTCATTTGGCACTAGAAAATACACTTGTACATATGCCTTTGGATGAATGGACAACATCACTAAAGCAACGGCTAACATACCATCTCAGTATTGACAATTTTATACCCATACACTTATAACTTTGTTTTTTTTTTTTTATTTCTATAATTAAATCAAGAAAAACTCTAAATGCTCAACCCTGAAGATATCAACAAATACACAAACATGAACAACTCAGTTTCTGTTGACAGCAACTCATACCACAACGACACAATCGATAACAAAATAAACAGAGCTACTTTGGAACAGAAACTCGCCATCGTGCTCTTTTTCAACCAGCATAAGTCTGAAATGCCTAGATTCAAGTTGGTGAACATGTTGAACAAAAAGATTTCTATCTCAATTTCCAGTTTAAGCTCGTGGTTGAAGAAGGAGGAGTCCTTAAAGGAGAAGTACTTTAACATCAGCAATACTCCAATTGATTCTTTTGATTTTAATCAAATTATTCAAGATATCTTGAACAGCGAGGATAATGAAAGTCTCAGTGATAATACAAACATGTCAGACAGGCATAATAGCATTTCATTGAATCACATTAATATCAACAAAAAGGATAATCCTAGAAGCAAGTATATCAAAATAAATAAGATGATGGATGATCTAGTCATTGACAGAAAACAAAAACAGCTACCTATTACGGAATCTATTTTAAAAACATATTGGGTCAAGTTTTTCCCTTTGTGTGACATAAAAGATTCCAAAAGAGCCAAGGGACCTAGCAACGGTTGGTTGGACAATTTCAAAAATAAGCATGAATTAAAGAGTTATGGTTCTAGCGATTATAACTTTACTTTCGAGAATATAAAACTAGAAGAAAATAAGGTTATGAAGAAGAATACCAAAATTAAGAAGGAAAAGAAGTTGCCCATTACCAACACTATATCCAGTGAAAAGATTCTTCAGAACTCACCATCATCAAAGTTGATGTATGACCATGAGGACTCTGCTATAAGTCATCAATCCGGTCTTTACATAACAAAACCTATATCAAACAAGTATCCAGACATAAGCTCTATGAGTAGATTTAACAACAACATCTATGACGAGAGAATGAATTTGAAACCTCAAAACATGAGCATGACAAGATCTGAAAAGAACAATTTGGGTGACCACTCAGTTCCACTAACAGCCACTGCATCTTTGAATACCGTACCACAAGACATAACGGTCAACACCAGAAATACTATAAACAACATGCAATCCAGAATTATGGCATCTCAGACTGATTTGTTGAATGCCTTGAAGCCTCCACAACAAGAGAGTACTGATTCGTTTTTCAAGAAGTTTGGATCAGGGATTTTCAACTTTAATAATGCCAGCAGCAAGGATCTGGAGAATGTGAATGCCTTTTTCCAACAACAAAAACAAAACCAGAACACTTTTAATAATGATAACATCAAGAAGAATGATTCCACTAGTATTCTGAGTTGGTTTAAAAACACTGCTTTCCAACCACAACAAAAGTTGCCCTCTACTGGAATGAGTTTTTTGAATTTATCTCAATACAACAAGAGAGATGAAGTCGCTTCTAGTGGTGTTGATTCAGAAAACTTGAGTAATAGAGAACATACTCTTTATAGTGAAGTTGAAGTTTCCAACAAGAATAATGATAATGAACAGAATTTCTTGAGAAACCAAGTTATAAAATCAGAACCGATCTTGAATAATAAGGATAATAAAAGATTGTCCAAGATATTAAGTGGAGAGACATTCAAGGATAATTTGAAGAATAAGTCTGGGAAGAACGACTACATGAGTGATGATAGTGAGGATAGTGATGGTGGTCTGGAAATCAACGTTCCAAAGAACTTCACTAATGAGGAGGTTGATGTTTTGTTGAATGTTCATGTTTACAACTACTTGAACAAGAACCATGACAAGTTTGGAAAGAGTTTAAAGAAGTTCAATGAGTTCATGGAAGTATTCCAATCTGAAAAGTAATTGCTAATCATGTTAAAACATGAAAAAAAATATATAAGTTCAATTCTATATTTCTTTTTTTTTATTAATTTAAATCATACTTTTGTTGTTTTATAAAGAATACTTCGTTGTTGGTTTGTTTTTCCCAAGTCAATCTATCAACTGCAATATCAGCAATGATGAAATCTTCTAGCTTCAATTCTAGTAAATCACATGGATTTTCAATCATGCTGGTGAAAGTCGGAGCATAGTCCATGTAATCCTCATTAGTGAACTCGTATGTTCTGTATATCTTGTTGAAGTTTTGTTTTATGAATAAAGTATTTTCCTCAACATCATCTTCTATCTCGGCAACATTTGTGAAGTCCTTTTTAGAACAGTAGATTATGAATAATAGTAAAGAAACGTTAAACAAGTTTTCCTCGTTCTTCTTCAATTCCTTATATTGACAACAATTCAAGTGATGTTTCAATATCTTTTGGAACTTCTTATCTGAAGCTAACTCAGTCTTATAAGACAAAACATCTTTATTAGTTTTTGAATCTATCAAGGTATTAGTGAACTGTTGAAGAGTGTCCAAAGCAGATTGTAAAATTCTCTTTGAGTTGTATTGATAGATCTTCAATAAATCTATGATGTTTTGATTGATAGGTTTGCTAGCAACCAACTTACCTTTATAATTTGGCAACATCATGTTGAAAGTTGAGTTCAAGTGTAAAATACCTTCAAGAATGGATCTCTTAGAAATAAACTCTTCACTCGGTAGCTTACAAGCAACAGCAAAGAACTTGATCAGGTATATTGGGAATGTGTTTGGTAACAACTTGAATCTTACAATGTAATTACCTGGATTCTTTTCATCTTCGAAGTATTCATCAAAGTTGACTCCATATATCTTTTCACACATGATGACGTATTCCTTGCTGGCTACTCTAGAAGTGATAGTCAAGTAATCTTCTTCTAAGTCAATGATAGCAAACCCGTAGGAGATAATTAAATCCTCTGTATTCTTAGTTTCACCATAGTTGTTGAAGATTTCAAATTCTTCATCCTCATTAACATCAAAATCATCACCCTCTAGCTTTTCATGGATATATTGGATTTTCTTACCATTGTCAAATACAGTCTTCCAATGAACATTAGCCTTGTTTGAATGGTTTAATAAATCAACAATTGGCCATAACATACCTTCTTTTAACTTCAAGTTTGGATCATCGCCGTCTTCGATAACCACAGATGGGAATGCTCTGGATAAAATTATGTAATGAGCCCATTTATAATCCTCGAATGAAAACTTGACATTCTTTAAAACACTGGTGATTTTGGCGTATTCAGCTTCCAATTCAGTGATCACACCTTTATTCTTTCTATAAAGATCAGTGTTCTTGACAATTTCTAATTCATCTTCAGTCCAGAACAATGTGGAGTAGATGTTATCTTGAGGTAAAATGTCCAAATAAGGTTTCATGAACTTTATTAGTTTGTCATTTTCAAATTGAGAGGTTTTGTAACAACACAAGAAGACCTTGATTAAAACGTTTGTGTAAACTGGTCTTAAGTTTTCTAAGCTTTCCTTATCGAAATGTTGTTGTAAAGCAATCAAAGCTTTGGTGTTGGTCAACATCAATTTTTCATCAATTTTCAGAGGAGAGATCTTTAACTTCATTCTGTTTAAGGAAGTGTTTTTGGAAAGCTTACAGTAGACGTTGTTCTTTCTTTCGTCATATGAGAAGTGGTATAAATCAGGGATTGTAGAGTCGTTGGTGATAGCCCAATCCAAAAGCTTTTTTATTTGAGTTTGTTTATTCTTAGCAATGGTGCTGTTATTACCTTTAGCCATGGTATTTATAGTATATGGTGAATGTTTGGTTGCTTTTAAGCTATCTCATCTAATATCTAAAAGTTTGAAGAACTTCACCTTACAGTTCCTTCCGTTTAAGGTGAGGAAAAAAAAGATTCAAAATTTTTCAGCAGCGTTTCTTTTTTTTTTTGGGCCCACTATTTAAGCAGAACGTCGATGAGTAGATTTTTCAAACTTTTAAAATTCATTTAGTTCCTTTAAGAAAAGTTTGGATTAGTTTGGAAAGAATTATTATCACAAACCAAGATCCAAGTATCTTAGCTTTGTTTAATAAGTAGTATCAATAAATTCTTATATTTTGCTCAATAATATATCACACAAATACACATAAACTTTATCATTACAATAAGAGAGGTTTTTTTTACATGATGAGTAGTTTAATCTAGATAGGGACAACAGAATTCATAAAAACGTGTTGAGAACATCTAGGAAATACAGTTTTAGTAGAGCTTTTTTCGTTAACTGATTTAAAAAAAAAACCCCCCTTATTGTTGTATAAGTATCAAATGTTGTGTACTTTGAGATGTGATATATGTGATCGGTAATTTGAAGTCAAGTTTTGTGGAAACTTCTCAATCGATCTATTGGAAAAATATATTATTTATTGAAAACTATCTACTTATTTCAAACAAGTATTTCATCTTCTTGTGCTCATATATATGTCGTAAATACATTTTTTTTATATTTTTACTTCTTCGGAAGCTTCCTTCCAACTCTTCATACCCAAATGCTCTACGAAATACAGTGGTTTATTAATATCATTATTAGCTATTGTGTCAGCAGCTGGTGCATTGAATGAAAAGGCAGGAACGACCAAAACATCACCTACAAGCTTAGGCAATGTCAACTTATGGAATTGTCTCCAAGTGATCTTAGACTCAACACCACTTTGGATGTAATCATTAAAGTAGGACATCAAAACATCTGTGAAGGTACCAATACCAGTCCATTTCATGATACTCAAATCATGTTTCAAGTCTGAATCATCGTAAAAGTTACTCTTTTTCTTCAATGTCATTTCAGTAATTCTTGCTATGATTTCTCTTATGACAGGATGTTTAGGCTTGGCTTGAATGACGGAACTACCGAATTGTAATCTTCTGTTGTACTTACCTACCCATTCTTTAGTAATGAAATCAACCTCAACACCTACTAACAAACCAATTTCTTTAGGTGATACATTCTCAGGAATCCAGTTAGGTACAGGTTGTAATGGGTTAGTATCAATATCAGCAAAGACACCTCCCTTGACGTATAAAATCAAGAATCTGAAGAAATCAGCTTTCAACATGTTGGTTGGTAAGGATTCAAAGGCTTCAATGACTTCTGGTATGACATTATAGTAATGGTGAACTAGCAAAGACATTATATCATCATTGATTATTTCTAAAACAAAGCCAGGGTTCTTGTTTTCCCAGTTTTCATGGAACTTGTATAATATAGATTCTGGATCAATGTCATCATTCCAACTTTGCCAAATGTATGCTGGAAATTTTTTGGTTAATTCGTAGCCATACAACCATGTTAATTTTTCTCTTAAAGTTGCTGTTTCAGGCAATTGTTTCAAATCATTGATCTTGGTTTCCAATTGCATTCTTTGGGCTTCTAACATGGATTGTTGTTGTTTGTTTTGTTCCATAAGCTGTTCACTCAACTCTTTAAACTCTTTTAACATATCCTCATTATATTGGTTTTTGTTAAAGTCAGTTATTTCCTTTGGAAGGTTTTGTAAAATTGTTTGTAGATCAGTTGGGCTTGAAGAACCAAACAGCTTGAATATCAGGAACAGCACAGCGCCTATAGGGCAGATGATGAAGAGAAAGATTCTTCTAAAGTTCAATTTCTTTGCTTTGTTGGCAGACATGGGTTATGTGAACTTTAAGGTGTTGTTTTTTCTTGGTTTATTTATAGATTGTTATTACAGATCGAATATACTTGATTTGAAATATCAGCTATATTTTTTTTTTCCTGCTTTTGTTGTAAAGGCAAAAAAATTTGATTTATTTTTCTTACCGTTCCTCTTGTGAATTATGCACGTGACTTACAATTTAACTAGCAAAATTTGTTTACACCAAAATAAACAATTGACAAGTTTACATTTATAAAGTAATAAATTGTTGTAGTTGATGTTATAATATTTAAATAAATTACTATATAAAATATAATAGATAATCATCAAATGTAAATTAATGCATTTATTAAATTTTTTTTATATAAACAATACATTATCCAAAGATAGACTTGTCCTTCAATGTGAATGTCTTGACCATTGTTACAAATGTTTCTAAATGCTTATCGTGCTCATCAATGTCAAGATTATGTGCTGATGGTGGATTGTATGTAATAATAATGTCTGTTTCAAACTCTTCCAAACGGATCAATGCAAAAAACATGTCTCTACATTCAGTCTCATTAACTATGGAAAGTCTATGATAAATCACATCATCCTTTATAACATCATTGTGTATCACCTTATCAGTTGGCTTTATGGCAGATTTGTTTAAATCATACAATATATCTTCTAGATGATACTCCATGGTTTTTATTAATTCGTTTTCAGGAACTCTTTCAAGTAAATCTATCAAGATACTGGTGTCATCATTCTTGCCTACAAAGACTTCTTGGTTGTCTGGGACTTCTCTGATTGTTGAAGCATCAACGTAGTTTGAGCATCCGTTTATTAATTCAATGGTGAAATGACCACCATACAGCTCTTGTACATTCAAAGACATTTTATAATGTGATTAAAAGAGATATTTTTTGTGTGGTTTCTGTTGAGACTTTCAGGTTTGGATATGAGATTTTTTTTAAAAAAAATAGTTCGATGAGGATGTACCACTGAAGAAAGAGCAGTAGGACACGTGATTGAACCAAAGATGATTATTCTTATCAATCATAATCAAGTAAAGATAGTATATCAGCTCATAACTGCTATTAAAAAAAAACCCCCTTCTATCATATTACACTTATTTTATACTTATATAGTTGAATTGATATAAACACCACATGACAAGTAGCATTGGTTGTCGGAGTTAATCATCAATAAACTTTAGCATTAAGATTTCCACTTTTCCCCCGTGTAGTTTTTCGCATTTTTGAGGGAAGAATCTTTTTAGGTGGCAAAAAAAAAAAAATTACCATATCTTAGTAATTTGTGCTAAACAACAATAACAAAACAACCAGAGTTTTAGTACCTTCTTTAAGTTATAAAACAAAATATCAATCTCACCCAGCAAATAGAGAAAAGAAAATGTCAAACACAACTCAAAACAAAGAAATCGATGAAAGTTTATACTCAAGACAGTTGTACGTCTTGGGTAAAGAAGCTATGTTAAAAATGCAAAAAGCCAACGTCTTAATTGTTGGTTTAAAAGGTCTTGGTATTGAAATTGCCAAGAATGTATCTCTAGCCGGTGTTAAGTCATTGGACCTATTTGATCCTTTCAATGCCGAATTAACAGACTTATCCTCTCAGTTTTTCTTAAACGAAAACACTGACTTAGGCGTACCAAGAGATATCTCATCCCAAAAAAAATTAGTTGAATTGAACAACTACGTTCCAATAAAGACTGTCACTTTCCCAAATAACAAAATTGTTGATGATTTAAACCAGTTATTGAACTACCAAGTCATCGTATTGACTTCTGATTTAGTTTCTTTAGAAGATAAAGTCATCATTGATGAATTCTGTCACAAAAACAACTTATGTTTTATCAGCACTGAAACCAATGGTTTGTTTGCCAATGTCTTTGTTGATTTTGGTAAGGAATTCCAAGTCATTGATGTTGATGGTGAAGAACTAAAGACTGGTATGATTTCCGATATTGACTCTGAAGGTGTCGTTACTACATTAGATGCCACCAGACACAACTTACATGATGAAAGTTACGTAAAATTCACCGAAGTCGAAGGTATAGAATCTTTGAATGATGGCGAAGTATACAAAGTTACTGTATTGGGTCCATTTGCCTTTAAGATTGACAAGCCTATTGACAGCAATTCTAAGTACATCAAAGGTGGTATCTTCCACGAAGTTAAGGTTCCTGTCAAGATATCATTCAAGTCCTTGAAGGAAAACTTAACTGATCCAGAATACTTCTTCCCTGACTTTGCCAAGTTCGATAGACCTCAACAATTACACTTAGCCTACATTGCGCTAGATTTATACAAGAACAAGTACGGCACTTATCCAAAGCCAATGTCCACTTCCGATGCCGCCACCTTCTTAGAACTTGTAGAATCCGTTGAAAAGCAATACCCATCCATTTTACAAGGTGCATCTTTAAACACTGATTTATTAAAGGAAGTAGCTTTCCAAGCCAGAGGTGATATTCCAGGTATGCAAGCATTTGTTGGTGGTATGGTTGCCCAAGAAGTTTTGAAGGCTTGTTCTGGTAAATTCACTCCATTAAAGCAATTCATGTATTTTGACTCTTTAGAATCATTACCAGAACAAGAAAAATACGTTAGAAATGAAGAAACATGTAAGCCATTGAACACAAGATACGATAACCAAATTGCAGTCTTTGGTCTAAACTTCCAACAAGCCATTGCTAACTTGAAGGTCTTTTTAGTTGGTTCTGGTGCCATTGGTTGTGAAATGTTAAAGAACTGGGCCTTGACCGGTTTAGGTTCTGGTCCAGAAGGTAAGATCTTTATCACTGATAACGATTCTATTGAAAAGTCCAATTTGAACAGACAATTCTTATTCAGAAGTGCTGATGTTGGTAAGAACAAGTCTGAAGTTGCTGCCAAGGCCGTTACCGAAATGAACAAACATTTGGCTGGTAAGATTGAAACTTCTATACAAAAAGTTGGTCCAGAAACTGAAGATGTATTTGATGAAGCCTTCTGGAAGAAGTTAGATATTGTTACTAACGCTTTGGACAACATTGATGCCAGAACTTATGTTGACAGACGTTGCGTATTCTTTAAGAAGCCTTTACTAGAATCCGGTACTCTAGGTACTAAAGGTAACACTCAAGTTGTCATTCCAAACCTAACTGAATCATACTCTTCTTCCAGAGATCCACCTGAAAAGGCTATCCCATTGTGTACCTTGAGATCTTTCCCAAACAAGATTGACCACACCATTGCTTGGGCGAAGTCTCTGTTCCAAGGTTACTTCGTAGATGCACCAGAAAATGTCAACATGTACTTGACTCAAGAAAACTTTGTTGATCAATTAATCAGCCAAGGTGGTGATGCTATTGGTATTGTTGAATCTATTATCAAGTTCGTTGATGAAAAGCCAGCCAACTTCGAAGACTGTATCAAGTGGGCCAGATTACAATTCCAAAAGGCCTTCCACGATGACATTAAGCAATTGTTATTCAACTTCCCTAAGGACGCCAAGAACAGTAAAGGTGAACCATTCTGGGTTGGTGGTAAGAGAGCTCCTAAACCATTGACTTTTGACATCAACAATGTTAACCACTTTGACTTTGTTGTCGGTGCTGCCAACTTGAGAGCATTTGTTTACGGCATTGAAGGTGATGCCTTAGGTGCACCATCTGACAAGGCCTTGTACAAATCAGTCATTGATACTGTTGCTATTCCAGAATTTGTTCCAAAGTCTGATTTCAAGATTGCTGCTACTGAAGAAGAAGCTGAACAATTGAAGAAGTCCTTTGACGACGAATCATCTCCAGACTCTTTAACCTCATTGATTAACAAGTTGCCATCCAGAAATGCCTTGAAGAGTATCAGTTGTAATGCTGTTGACTTTGAAAAGGATGATGACACCAACCATCACATTGAATTTATCAATGCTGCTTCCAACGACAGAGCCTTGAACTATGGTATTGAAACTGCTGATAAGAGTAAGACCAAGTTCATTGCTGGTAGAATTATTCCAGCCATTGCCACTACTACTGCCTTAGTTGCTGGTTTAGTCAACTTAGAGTTATGCAAGGTTGTTGATGGCAAGACTGACATTGAAAAGTACACCAATGGTTACGTCAATTTAGCTTTACCATTCTTAGCTTTCTCTGACCCAATTGGTTCTCCAAAGGGTAAGTACAACAACACCGAATACGACAAGATCTGGGACAGATTTGAATTGCCTGGCACCATGACCTTACAAGGATTGATTGATTACTTTGAAAACTTACAATTGGAAGTCACCATGATTTCTCAAGGTGTTTCCTTGATCTACGCCAGTTTCTGGGGTTCCAAGAAGCTAAAGGAAAGATTAAGCTTGAGCATTCCAGAGTTAGTCGAAATGGTCAACAAGAAGCCAATTGACTCCCATGTCAAGAACTTGGTACTAGAAATCTGTGTTGACGATGCCAATGGTGAAGAAGTTGATATTCCATTCTGTACTGTTGTATTATAATTTATGTATGATTTGTATTAATTAAAAGCTGATATACTTTTCTAAGAAAACGTCACGTGTGTTGATGTGAACGAAAATTTTTCCTTCGCTGGAAGTTTCGCCAAATACAATTTTTGAAGGAGAAAAAAACTAATGGAATTTTGGGTTTTAAACAAATCGAAGGTTTGAAATTAGGTTAATTATGATCTAGAAAAGGGTGTTAAAGAGAAGAATAGAGTATTAACCTCGAAGAAAACAAATTAATCTTGAACTAGAATATATTTCTTTGATTATTTTGTAACAATGAGCGATTCAGAAGATATTATAGCCAAGATCAACAGACTTTATGATAACTCTAAAAAAGTTTCCAAACATAAGAAAATGATAAATGAAAGTGCACACTTTCTGGAGAAAACCATCAAACCTCTTGAGTTTGAGTCATACTTTTCATACTGCCAACTAAGATCATTTGAAAAAGGATACAGCGAGACTGGTGTAGTTGACTTAGAAGAAGTAAGAAACAAAGACAGACCGTTATACTACACCAAGTTGAACAAAAAAAATAAGGAGAAGAAAGTTAAGGAGGAACAAGATGTTTCATCGAGCACAAGAAGATCAACAAGACTCACAAACAAAATAGGGAACTCTGCAGCTGACAGAGACGTCAATGACAATGAACATGAAGATGATGAGGACGAAGTAGTCATGCTTATGGAGGATGTTGTGCCTAAATCTAAAAACCCAGTAAGAAGATCAGATGTAATTTTACCACCAAAGAACAGATACATAAGAGAAAGACCACCTGCTATCAAACCGGAAAGTAGCAGACTTATCAAGTACTCTGCATTCACCAATGTTCCTCAGATAAGAAAGTTCATAAGAAGATGTGTCAATGGGGAGTATAAAAGAACGCCTTAGATTTCACGTTATATATATCATTGTTTAGTATCTGATTCATAACAAGTTTTCGTAATTAACAGGTTGTTCTTCTAGTATACCTAGATCCTCTTGTTTCAAATCAAGGAAGGTAACTTTATCAAAGATTTTGTTATCGGATTTTTGTATTTCACAATTTTCAGTTACAATTATTGCTATGGCGTCGTATCCACCGGCACCTGGGATCATTGCTGTTAAGACACCACTTTCATTTAGTACGTTATCCAACAATTCAGTTTGAACTGGAGGCTCAACATCAACATCACCTTCTTTGGTTATGATTCTGAAATTTTCTCTTACTTGTTCGATTGCAGCACGTGCTTCCTTCAAAACATCAGAGTCAATGTTCTTGCTATTGATTTGTTCAATTAATGTAGTGTCATTGAGTTTATTTAGTTTATCCAATGACTCAATGAACTTCATGTTACCCTGGTTGATCTTGTTGTATACTTCTTCACTTCTAGGTACGTTATCGTTGTACCATTGCTTGACCTTGGCAACCATCTTTGTGGTTTCAGAACCTGATTTGACATCACCCATTACCAGTTTAAGACCTTTAGGTAATTGGATTCTTTTATGTGTAAAGTGCCAGTCAGTTTCTTTGACTAGCTTATACAAGCTTTGTGAATAGTCTTTTTGTGTTTCCTTGATATTCGGTAATTCATTGATTAAATCAGGTGAGAATCTTTGGTATAAGATAGAACCGAATGTAGCTGCTGCGACATCAAATCCACTTCCTACTTTACCTTGAGCTTGACAATGAGCAACTTGAGCTAAATTGTGAATCAAAGATAGAACATTTTCATTCTTGACATCAAATTTGGCTCCTAAAAATACAGATGCCATGGCACTTGTCAAAACTGTAACTAAACATGCAGATGAACCTAAACCTGTCTTAGGCACTTTTGTAATAGTCTTTTTATGGAAGTTAAATATTTTATTATTATTTGATCTTGTAACACTTTCATCTTTAGAATGGAAACCTGAATCAGAGAAAATCTCAATACTAATATTATACTTAACACCTTTAGACGTATTTTTGAAGTAGTTTAAAACATTAAAGATAGTCTTTTCAACAAATGGATTAGTTTTGTTGTTGATTTCCTTTGGTATTAGATTACCTTGTTCATCTATTTCTACTGAATAATCCCAAGTATCGTTATCAAATTGAGCTGATAATACCTTAACTCTATATTGTTCACTTTGCTTAAATTCCACTACAGAATGCATACGAGATGACAATGCAACGACATATGATTGATATTTTGGATCTAAGACTAGGTATCCACCTACTATCAAAGCCTTACCAGGAGCACTGAATGCTCTTTTGCTCATCATGTTCTTTGGGCTGTATTGGGCAACACAAAGAATATATAAGTTATCATTTGTGAAACATGTGAACGATAAGAGTTCTCCAAGTTTCACACTCCATCACAAGAAACGCGTCTTAAAGGAAAAAAATTTTTTTTTTCTGTCAACAAATATGTTAAACCACTACCAAGAGTGATGCTATTCTATATAATCAAAGCTAAACATTCATTTACTCATCGTCTGAGGAAATGACAATCACTTCGTCTGTTGGATTGGTCACCAGTTTTTCTCTGACCAAAGTAACATACTCAATCTCTTCGTCAGTGTCTTCTGGATTGATTAAAGCTGGGTGTTTAATCAAATCACCTTTATTTATGTCCTTTACGTATGTTTTAACAACTCTATATTTCCCATCTGACTTCTTGACTCTCTTTCTGATTGTATCCTCAATCTTTTCTATATCACTCTCATCCAATTTTCTTTGTTCTTCATCTGTAACAATCTCAGATGCATCATCTCTCTTTCTTTTTGATGCAAATGGGTTAGATATACTATTTCTCACACTAGAAAATGCGCTAGTGACCTTGTTCTTGACATTATCACTCAACTTGTTGTATATTTTGACGGAGTTTTGTCTGATGGTCAAAGTTTCTGTTTCTGGAACATCCATTGGTGCAGAGACAGTTTGTGAAACAACAGTTTTCAAAAGCTCACCTTCTTTGATGTTGTTATCTCTATAAAAATTAGAGATTGCATCTTCTTCACTACTCAAATCACCATTAGAAAAAGAAGTTCCTTCATCTTGGGATTCTTCAACAGTATCTGAAACATCTGATACACTTTCATGGTCGTCATTCATATCGGTTTTAGGGTCAACTGTAAGGGATTCAAAAGCTAGATCATTAGTTGATGGTGCATCATGATCAGAAGTTTGTTTTGGCTGGTTGTCAACTTCAACTTTTTTACTCAAAAGTTCTCTTTCTTTAGCCTCTTCCTCTTCAATAATATGTTTTTCTACCAACTCTTTTTTCTCTTCTATTTTTTCACCAAGCTGTTCAGCAAACTCATTTGAACCACTAAGCTTTTTTGAAAATTGCTTTTGTTTTATTTTACTTATAACACCATCGTAAAACGCATTTAATTCATCAAGCAAGTCCTTCCAAGTCTCAACTTTTTTCTTTGAAAGTAATTCTTGACATTGTTCGGCGGTTGAAGTGGAAATTTTGACATCATCGTATTGACTCATGAGAGATTCATAAGAATCTTGTATTTTTTTGACAACTTCCTTGGCATCGTTGACTTTTGGAGTGAGACGAGCAATAAGTTCATCTATCCTTTGTTTGGTTATGGTGAAGTTATCAGTATACTGTGAGACTATAGAGTCTTTTGATTTTAATTCATCAAGGTAACTTTTACACTCAGCTTTTGCAGAATTCAAAACAATCTCCTTTTCAACTATTTTTTCTTTGTAGCCTGCTATCAGATCATTTTGTTCTCTAATCTTCTTATCTAACTCGTTCTCAGTCTTTGTTAATTCAGCAATTTCCTCATTATTTGTGGCTATCTCTTTTTCCTTGGCGGTATTCTCTAGCTTTTGAGAAATACTAGCTTGTAAAGATTTCATCTTTTCTTCATATGATTCATCATTTTTAGCAGTATTGTTGAAAAGATTTGTTTCATCACCAAAGATAGAAGAAACTTGGCCAAAGATGGATTTTTGCTCAGTTTGATCAATGTTGGATTCTTCAACCTCCATGTTTTCTTCTTGTTCTGATTCTTCAGATTCACTTTCAAATTTAAGTTGGTATTTGATTGTGTTTTCAGCAATATCTGTTTCCTCTTGACTATTATCAGATTGAGTTAGATCACTCTTTTCGGATTCTTCCTTTTCAGCTTCTTCAATAACCTCATCAATCATTTCGTCGTCTAATTCTAAATCAATAACTTCTGGACTTTCTTGCTTTTCCTCTGGTGTTTCACTGCTTGAAATTTCTTGACTTGTAGAAACACTAGATTCCTTTGGCTCTTTAGCTACAAAGTTTCTAGCTCTTTCACGAATACTTTTATAATAATCACTTTCATTGCTTTCCATGCTTTCCAATAAGCTCTTAGCCTTGGCCAAAGTTTCTTGCAATTGATTGACAGTGGTGCTGATATGACTGCTGTCAGCTTCAGGTTCATTTTTCAAATATTTGGCTCTCATAACAGCCTTTAATTTATCGTATTCAGTTCCATTGGAAGACATGCCATCAGCTGCAGCTGTGTTGTCGAGAAGTTTTGAAAGTTTATTGTTTACTCTGAAAGATCTCATTTTTGTTTTGGATATGTTGTCATGATTAAACTCATAAGATCCATCATTACTGTTAGTATCGTTACTCATCTTTGATATATATTGTTTGGCTGCTTGTAGTCTGTCATTAAGCAAAGATGCACTCTGATGTTTAGAAGTGTAAATAAAAAAACAAGGTGTGTTTGATGGAAAAAATATGTTGTTGAGGCAAAACTTGGGAGCGTTTTGGCGATTTTTAAAAAAAAAAGAAATTTGAAAAAAATTGAAAAGGCTTAATCAATTGGAATGGTGAAGGCTGTGAAGAACCTAGATGTTACAAGAGAAGTAAATACATTGGAAAATTTTAAAATAGTGTTTAGTAAAGTTTATATACATAGTTACAATATTTCAAAGTTTTGTTAAGCAAACCTTAGTATTGCATCTTTTCAAGACATTTTTAGTATGTTTTTTAGAAAATTAAATTTTAGAAAATTAGCAAAAGATACGCTGCTAGAATAAGTACAGAAAGCTCAAAAAGTAAAGTAAAAATAATGCCTATTATATTATTCAATTATAAAATTTATTTTTATAAAGTTTTTACTCCCTATAATTACATATTGATTGAATAGTTGCTAATCATACTAATATTTTAGCTTTTTTATAACAATTAGAAAAATTTAACAAAAAGTTTAATCTTGCACAAACCTTACTGAGTGTCTGTAAACAATTTAAAAAACAACAAAACATTTATTAAAATATTCAGATTAAACAATCATTGCTATTTCAAGAACTACAAGAATAAACTGGCAATGTTAGACCTAGCTTAACTTACCCGTAATTGTATATTTTTGTAAAATTGAGAGTCTCATTTAAAACGTCAATTTTACATATTTAATCTTACTCAATCTTTACAAAAGCAACTTTAAATACTAGTTGAGATTAATCTCGATACTTAATAACGTTTTTATGCTCTTTAAACACTGTTATAATACTTTTATGACCATTTGAAATACCATTAAAAACCCTTTTTTACAGCTTTTATATGTACGATGGACCGATTGTTTGCCGTGTATTAAATTATAACAGCTTTCATAGCTTAGTTGGTAGAGCGTCGCACTAGTAATGCGGAGGTCATCAGTTCAACTCTGGTTGAAAGCATATTTAATACGCCTATTATTTTTTGCTTTCTTTTTATAGCTTAACGTGGTAGCGTTACTCAAGATTTAATCAATTCAACTACAAAACTTTGATTAAGTGGGAGAAAGGTTGTTTTGAAAGTAAGAGTTGAATACTCTTTTTTTTTATTTTTGGTTATATAAAGAGTAATATAAATACCAGACTGTTTAAAATTGAATCATAGACGAATTCTGCTGAGAATAATCTCATTAATAAGGTATAAGTTCATTACCTCTAACATCTTACACAAATACTTATCAACTTAACGGCTTATATAAAACTATAGACCCATCGTTATTCACACAATAGTACTTCTCATGTTCATTTACAACACCAAATGAATGGATCAATCTTGTCTTCACCATTGCCTCTTCCAAGTATTTTGGTGATCTATCTCTTCTTTGACCTCCACTTGATTGTTTGAACACTAGCACATTTCCCATGATTTCCTCATTACTCCATTTCTCCAACTTCTCACCACCGTCGGCATCATCCTGTTGCTTCGAAACTTTCAGGTCATGTTTGACATAGGATAGAATATCCCAATGATAGACATACCCACTACGTGAACACATGGAAACAAACTCAAATGGGGAAATCCAGGTAATCTTGTTGATGTATGGGAATATCCACTCCACACCATTTTCATCAAGTTGGTTCAATCTCTTGGAGGAGTGGAAGTTGTCGACTATGGTGTAGTCGTATTTATCAAAGAACTTTCCATTTTTCATTTCGGAATATTTTTCAGGCTTGACTTTCTTGGCGATTTTGTCCACTAGGAGTTCCCTGTTTTGAATTAGTGAGTGGTTCAACTTCATGACCTTTTGGGACTTTTCGGTGACCTTGCCGGCTTGGATGTTCCATAGATTGATGTCACCGTTTATATGGGCAGTTAGGAATAGTGCTGAGTTGGCATTGTTAATAGAAATCGCTGTGATTTCCTCAAGTTTGTCTTCTTCGTACTCAGCAATTGTGTCGTTCCATACTGTAATATCAAGTATAGGTTCTTGAGAATTGTTTTCAGTTACAATGCTTTTCTTTTTATAAATAATGTTACCATCGTATGAGTAGTATAAGTCATTTTCAACTAAAGTTGATAGGTATAACATCTTGTCTGAGTCAAACTCTACTGCTTTTACTACTGAAATTTCAGTGCCTTCAATAGATACAACATCACCAGTGCTGATGAGCAGCTTCCTTCCATCAATTTTTATAAAGTTTAATGTGAACACATCACGCTTGGATAAGAGATTCACCTTCAATCTACCAAACATAGCTTTATCGACTTGTTCAAATTTTTGTAATTCCAATAAATTTATAAAAGCATCCAAACCAGACTCAACCTTGGAAACATCATACACTTGCAATTCGCTTCTTGTCAACACCAGAATTCTATCATTATCCAAAGGTTCAATTTGCAAAACCAAGTCATCAGGCTTCACATACCCGATTTTCTTGCATGACCAGAACTCCAACTCGTTCTTTTCCAAAGCATCAAATTCAACATCAACTTTGTAAATGTATGAGTCATCATTCAGGTTCATGTAAAAGGACTTACCATTTTGGAGCGATGAAGAAATAGTAACACTTCTATAAGTTTCATTCTCGTATTTCTCCAATGCACTCCCGTATTGGACTGGCTTGAAGGCCAAAGGCTTAAACATGGCAATGGACTCAAACATGGTGACCCAGTGATCCTTCCATACTTTGAACTCCTCGTTTTCTATGACGTTTCTGTGTATGATGTAGTCGGTGATGTTTTTGTAAGGTGGAACATTTTTCATGTTGTGGGACGACGACCCATGGTTGTATCTCTTCATATTACCGGATCTTGTGAAAACCATATTACTTTAGATGTTGAAATAGTAATAAATGTATTAATTTATGTATAAGGTTGGTTGTTTTTTTGGTGTTATAACATTGAGTAACCATTTGTTTACAATGAAATATGAAAAAATACAAGATTTTATAGATCCAAAAGATTTATCCCGCCTTTTCCCCCTTTAGCATACAACTCTTGCGCACGCTTAATTCTTTTCAAATTTTTTATAAGTCATAACCATGAGTGACAAGTTGGACTTCTACCTGTCTATAAAAAAAGTTAAACATATATAGCTCATTGCTGTTCCTTCTCCTTGGCCTGTTGTTCCTTCAACAATCTCTTCAGCTCTCTCATCTTCTCCTTTTCCTTTTCTTTTTCTTCAGGTGGAGGAGGAGGTAAAGAATACTTCGCACCAGGAGTGACACTGTTGAAGTAAATCAATTGGAATTCCTTGTTGCCTGATTCCTTTTCCTTCTTCTTTTCAATGACATGCCAGAACAAATCCCAATCCATCTCAGCTCTTAAATAATTCTTGTTATTTTGCAAATCTTTTCTCACCTTCGTTTGAGATAGATCTATGCATTGAAAGGCATCTCCAGATAAGGTGATGATCTTACATAGCAACAACCAATTCTCTCTGTTGATGATGACATTCTTTAATGACAACTTTTCCAATTGGTTCTTCATCATCAACTTTGCTACTGACTTAAAAATAATAGTCACCATTGCATCACTCAAGGAAACATTGTCAAAGACCAATGTCTTCAGATCTATACATTGAATGAAATCAGTGAAGCTGAGTATATCCACCAATGTAGGTTTTGGATTCAAAAACTTCAATATTTGCAATGGACTCTTCTTATTCTTCAACTGCTTTAATGTAATAGGAATTGGCAAAATCTCTCTTAAATGACAACATCTGGTGTATATCTTATCCAAAGAAACATTCTTATCAACAGTTGTAATTGAAGATGGGGTGGAAACAGACGAATCTGAACCTGAATTTTGTCTTTCATCAAATTCTCCTGCAGTTACTACATCACCACCTAAATTGGAATGTGTGGGTAGTTCATCAACAAAGGAATGATGTCTGTGGATAGGCATATCAATGATAATGTTTTCCTCACTAGCTTGTCTGATTAACCCATCTGGTCTTTTTTCTAATGGATCCGATAAATGTTCCAAATGCTTTTGTTTGGCCAAGTATGATGGACTTGATTGTTGTGGAACAGGCAAAACTTTTTGGATACTTTCAGCCAGAGCACTGACTGGTGATTTTGAGCCTGAATTAGTATTTCCAGGGGAAACAGTCTTGTTGTGGGATGATGTGGTGCTTAATAAATCCTTCAATGGATTGTGTGAAATAGATCCGTTTTCTATCTTTTCTAGCTCTTGTTCAAGCTTCTTGGCTCTTACATATGAGCTTTGCTGGTGTTGCATCGATTCTTTGATTTGTGTAGTGTATTTGTCTACAATCATTCTGTATTCTTTTGTTTGTGTTATGTCTTGATGTTGGGTTGTTGATGCATGTGTTTTTTCACTTGTTCCGGATGCTATACCTTCATCAATGTTGATGTTGGAAGATAGTTCATAGGGCAGCAACTTGAAGCCTTTTTTGGGGTTTCTTCCTGGTATTTGTTGTGGTGGATCTATAGTAAATGTTTGGACTTTGAATGCCACTCTCTTGGTGTTAACAGTTTTCAATTTATCATCAAAGCTCAATGGTGAGTCAACTTTGCTGGCTGATGCATGAGAACTTGTTTCAAACTTCTTTGTCAAATTGCCATCTTCCTCTACTGACTTGTTTATGTTGTCAATCTTTTGGGATTGTGAGGAAACACTTGAGTAGACGGAGATAGCGTCTTCTGAAAATGCATGGTTCATAACAGCACTCACAGGTGTGCTTAGATTGCTAGGTTCATT